>JAECUM010003293.1:0-85891 GCA_016617855.1 Megalonaias nervosa | reverse complement strand
TCACTTGGTGGAATTCCGAACGAGTCAAAATAATTGTTATCATAAACAGCTACCCAATGTGTGCCAGATCCGTCATTAAAATCTTGTATATTTATAACGCACGAACCTGGAGACTCTAGCGATGGAATCGTCATAAGTTCATCTTTAGAATAAACTCCCCTAAAATTTTTTACTTTTTTTAGTTTATCAAGTATATCAAAATTACTTAACGCAGACTTCATCTTCTTGTTCCTGGCAACATTAGTCCTCGTCCTACTCCTAACAGATTTGGCAATAGACTTCCTGCCAATCCTGCTAGTAACGGGGCTATTGGAATAAATCCACCTTTTCGCCTCTGTCGCGTCTTTTTTTTTTCATAGTCTTTCTTTTTGCTGTTTTTCGTTTAGGCATTATGTTTATCAGTCACATAAAATTATTACCATCAACATTCATACGAAAATTTTCTTTAATCCACCGACAACAATACCACCGCGGACGATTCCATGACCTTCAGCTGCCTTTTTCGTTGCGCCAGATACTGCTCCAGATGCTGCCGCTAATCCTAATGTACCTAACACTGGCAACATTTTAGGTATTAACGTTCTGGTCATTACAGATAATGCCGGACCAAAGAAACCACCTTGTTTTGCCATCACAGTTATTTATGCAGCATTTAAATTTAAAACAAAAGGTTTTTTTGCGATCGTATTTATTTACTTGTTTTTTGGTTACATTAATTTTGTTAAAGTACCTAAAACACCGGTGTTAGGGTTGACCTTTAATGAAACCTGCCTTTTCTTTGCAACAGCAGCTGCTAACTTTTTAACTTGACCATCTGTCAAATATATTTCTTTTACAATATATTTTGTCATCTTATATAACAATTACAGATTAAACTTGGACTGACATTTTACCTCCAACAGAGTCAATTGTAACAAATTTGTAACTTATTACTAACGCATATGCATAAAATGGTGCAGCTGGATCTGCTCCTAGTGTCCAAGTAATTTCAATATCAGCTGTGCTGTCTACAGCTCGCTCGCTATGTTTACTAACATCGAAATAAAATATTGGATAAAGTGTACAAAATTCCTCTACTGATATCTGAGATCCATCTCCAACATCTTGATATTTTTGCAGTGCGTCGAGCAGGTACATGTAAGGTCGAGTAATATTTGTATTAGCGTCATCTGCAAAATTGCATTCCATCGCTCGTTCTGGATGTTGTTTTGAATTTATTCTAGCATATATTCGTCTAACATCAGTATTATCAAATATCGCATTATTTTGTTGTTGGTCGTCACGTCGAGCTTGTCTCTGAAATACAATAAATAATTGGCGTGGCTTTTGTTCAGTCGGTGTCGTTGTGACTCGCCATGTGTAGTCGGTGGTATTCGGAACTGCTGTTTGATATATTTTATGTTGCTGAAAATAAATTCTGTTTGTGTGTTTTTCCGCATATCATTTAATTCCGCCATTTTAGTGATAGACGGAGTTATTCTTGGCATCCATAGTGCAAGTTTGTTTATGACAAATTGTACATCAGCCCCACCTGACCTAAACAGGCAGTTGTTTTGTTCTGATCGATTTAAAATAAGTGTATGTTTAACTCCACGAAATACTTTATTGTAATCGCGACAAAAAAGCCAAATATTGTACTTAACGGCAGCATCATTGTAATTTGACGTGATCCTGCTGCAAGTGCCTTTCTCTTAGCATGACCGTCATTGTAATGTATATTTCTTCTGTTATGAGCAATTATGTCATTAACATGCTCTAACATTAAAGTGCCGTCTGCAGCTGCATTTACTTGATTTAAGCCAAGATTATTACAAGCAGCATTAATTGAGACTCTTACAGCGTCTGCATTAGCGTCTGCAGCTGGTGCGTCTATACCTAGCGAAGCAGCATTAGCAATAAGAAAATATATCACATTTACAGCATTTGCGGCAGCATCAACCCCAGCAGCTATAATAGGTACTAATCCTGATAATATTTCAACTGATGCAACAACATCGGCACCACCAGTTCCAGTATCTTTAAACCACATCATATTAGTTGCAGTTGATTTGGAGTAATCATCGAAAAACGAAATAGTATTTAAGATTTTACTTGCAACTTGTAAGTGACCTGAAATATCTTCGACAGCTTGATTGGCCAGCTGATATCGGGCATCTTTAAATAAACACCAACCATCATTTATAAGAGCTACTTCTGTTCCAACTGGAATTGCGGCAGGTGGAACAGTTGCTGTCATATTCTGGCCACGAACTTCTAACATTGCTTTATGAGGAAGTAGAAATAAGTCCTCGTCTCGAGTATTAAATGTTCTGACGCCAGCTTTATTAAGCTCGTTAGAATTTTCATCGAGATATTCAACATATTCAAATTCTGTTACCGTGTCGTCTGTGTCATAAATTTCTGCTAAATCGAGATAATATTTTACAAACATTTTTTTAATTATTAGGTTATACAAAATTATTGTGGCGTTGTTACTTTAGATATTAATTTTGTTATAATTTGTTCTCCTTTCGGTGATAAAAGTCTTTTTGTTGTTGTTATCATTGCTCGCTGAGTTTCTTTTGTTGGTGCGATTTCTGAAATAGCTTGTTTGATTGTCGTTTTTTTATTTTATGAGCTATTTTTTGTCCAACAGCAGTTCCAGCAGCAGATGCAGCTCCAGTTGCAAAAGCTTTTGACGCGTCAAGTGCAATTGGTGCAACTTTATGAGCTATTCCTGGAACATTTTCTATAATTTTAGCAAATATATTTCCCAAAAATCCTCCGACTATTTTTCTTCGATAAACTTTTTTTCTCTGTTTCATTATATCTGAGGTTGTATAATTTTATTGTCTTAGAAAATATGTTTACTATTGTTCTCGTAAATGTAAATAATAAGTAACAACTTCATTATTAAGATCTAACTGTCTTCCAGACTGATCTGTAAACTGCATACTTACTTCTGTTATTTGATTTTCAATGTTTAACGGATAATAAATAACTTGAGGTGGACTAAATTGCATCAGAGATCCTGGCGGAACATCTGGTAAAAAACTTTATATTGTTTGTCCTTTACTACCTAAGGCTGAGTAAGATCCAGGTGCAACAGAGCAATTTACCAATATTGTGTTTGCATCAGTTGTATTTACTGGCAGTTGGCCGTCATACGTTTCGGGATTATCACGATTAAGAGCAGGATATATATAATTATAAAATCCTATTAGTGGTGCGATATTTGTTTGCGATACAAGACTAATTGTTATATCTTTTAATTTCATTCTAGCGCGTAACGTATTATAATTTGGTGTAAGCTCAAAATTATCAGCGATACCTTTATTTTTTGTTATAAGTTCTTTTATTGTTTTATTTAGATCAGTGACATTATAAGTTCCTTGTGGAATTTTAATTGTTTTCCACGTGACAAATGGTGAAGTACGTATAGGAACAGTAAATGTAAATTCATCATTTACTCCAGTTTTTACATTAGCTATAGAATACCAACAAGTGCAAGAAATTAGTCCAATTTCATATTGTTTTTCATGATCTAGTTCTATTGGCGGAATATACTTTACTGAAAAATTTGCGCTATCTTTATCAGATTGGCTAGAGTCTAGTAATAATGTTGCTGACATTTTTTTTTATATAAAATTGTTATATTAATTCATTACACAAATTTATAAAATTAAATCGCCACGATTAAATCGCCTTGATTTGTATCAAATCAAGGTGTAAAGTTTTGTATTCGTCAGATGTTAATAAATTTTCTGATCTCAAATTATCAAGTATGTCAATAATTTCATTGTCAATTTCAGCACCAACTTTTCCAGCTTCTTTTGATGATATCAATAGCATTAATCTGCCAATCATTTCAGTAACTGATGAAAATATTCTAACTCCAGTTCCAGTTTTTTCTTTTTCTAAAAGTTTTTTTTAAAGCGATTATTATCATAACTTTTAAATAATTTTAAAAAAGTTAAAAAAAAAAAATTTCAACATATTCTTTATCTCTAAATTTTTCTGCAGTATTTTTTAAAACAGCAGCAATAACAGCGTTTCTAGTTTTTTTCATAAAGTCCTTCAATATCTTTTATTTCAGCTGTATCAATTCCTCCGTAATCTCTTATATTTTTTCCTGTAATATCAGTTAATTTTTTAATAAGATTATCGCATTTATCTTTTTTCCAATTATAAATATTATCAACGTCAGAAATGTCATTATCTTTCATAAAAGCAAAATATTCCGAATCCATTATTTCTTGTTTTGCTTGGTTTTTATATTTTTTACGATAATTTTCATTATCTTCCTCAAGTGATTTTTGTAAATCTGTATCAGTTATCATAGGAGATTCATATGCATATACCGATTCTTCTGGTTCTTTATCCAATAATTTTGCTTCGGTACTTAAGTTACTATTGTGATGACTTTTGTGTTCTTTATTTCTTATATTATTAATAACCTTAATATAAAGATCAGCAATAATTCCATGTCGATATAATTTAATACTCTCACGATATTTTTTTTTCTTTCTAAAACTATATCGCTACGGTTCTTCTCACTATCTTCTTTTTATCTTTTCTAGCTCTTTAATTTTTTCGTCTGCTTTAAAATTATCTTTGCTAACATGATGTATTTTCACACCACGAAATTCACTATATTTTTTATTAAAATCTTTATATTCGTTATCTCCTATTTTGCTATTTATATTTTCTAAATCATTTTCAAATCTTTTTGTATTTTTTCTATAGTTTCCTATCTCTTCTAAGCTCTTCCTTTTGTTCTAACCTTCTCTCAATTGGTCTAACTACTACTGCTTCTGCTAATCTCTGTTGAAGTCCCAGTGGATTATTTATCAGCCGATCTATTACAGCTTGTCTAGCAACAGGATTAGCTATATTTGCTGCAAGTGCCTCTGCTAATCTTTTTTTCTCCGCATCAGATCTAGTAATAATTCTTCCAGCAGTTGCTTCTTGTTGTTCTTTAACTAGTCTGAGAAAACCTTCTTCTTGTCTTTTTTTTAAATTCTTCTTCTGATAATGGTTTAGTTTCAGGTTGTTTTCCAAGTAAAGCTTCAGTAACTGGTTTGAGAACAGCTGCTGCTGTTTCTGCTGCAACCACTTGGCCACGTCGTGCTTGCTGTATTTGCTGCTTAAATTTTGCATGAGATTGTGCAAGTTTTTTTAGATTTTCTATATGTTTTCTGTACTTTGCTTGTCTTTCCATTAATTATATACTATCTTCTATAAAAAGCATTGTAGATATTTTTCAATACAACATCGAAACATTTTACTCGTATCATTTGTTAATTTATCAAACAAAAAAAAAGTCATATTTATTTGCCGTTGCTTGATGATATAAATCAATAAATTTATCTTTTGTTACATCGCCACATTTCTCGTTCGCGATATTTCTAACGTGAACATTGTCAAGTCCTGGAAATAATATAAAACAACCAGTATTTCGCCTAATAAATCTGTCAACATTATAAAAACCCTGAGCGAGATAAATAGAATTACATTTCTTATTACGTGATAATGAAAAATATGATTTTAATTTATTCATTTCCTCGTTGTTTAGCGGAATATCATCAAAAACAACTATCTTGTGTTTGGACGAATCAAGTTGATTAACTGGGACAAGTTCTTCTGGTTGTTTGATAATAAAAAAATCTTCGCCAGCCTCAAGATCATCACGAAGTTTGTCATTATAAGTGTTAAGTAGCTCGTACTTATCTTGTTGTAGATTAATTGTGTAAATATAAACGCGATCGTAGTTAAATTTATCTCCGAGAAGTAAATTCATAAGCAAGTTTGTTTTTCCCGATCCAGTTCTTCCAACAATAAGATAATGACAATCTGGAAGTTCATTGTTATGTTTATGTTTCACCAACCGCTCTGTATCAAAATTTAATATCGACGATTTTGCCATTATTGTTATACAATTTTATGTTATATAAAAAAAAAATTGTCAGACTATAAATAAATAATGAGCTATTATACAAAATTTGGAACATTAGTAGGAGATTCGTCAGCTGAAAGTACAACAATAACAGACGGTAAGGTTGATTTATCAGGTTACCTGAAAAAAATCCAGCGACACAATGACGGGAAACTTGTTTATGTCAAATCAATGAGTTCTAGAGTTAGAAACATATTATCCACCAATAAATGTCGTTAAAACACAAGCTGTTAGTTATGCACAACTTAAATTAGTAAACAATAATAAACTAGATAAATCTGGTGGAACTTTAAGCGGTAACTTAGATATGTCAGGACAAAAAAAATGTAAATTTGGAGACCAGGTATCCACCAGCAAACTTAAATCAAACACAAGCGGTAAGTTATTTGCAGTTGAAATATGTTGATGATAATAAACTTGATAAAATAGGTGGGATAGTTACAGGTATTATTATCATGAATAAAAATAAAATTACAAACCTTGGAGACCCAGCTGCAGAATCAGACGCAGCAACAAAAAAATACGTCGACGATCAAGAATCTAAGTATGTGTTAGTGCGCGGTGGTATAATGCGTGCATTTCTCAATATGAATAATAATGGTATTAATGATCTCAGAACACCAGAAACAGATTTTGACGCAGCAACAAAAATAAAATACGTCGACGATAGCAACATTCCGACGGTAACAGCAATAACAACAATCAACGATGGAATTAACGCATTTAGAACTGATTTTTCCAATCACATACAAACGTTTCTAAATTTCGTAGAAATATAAACAAATCTATTAATGAATTTTTTGGAAATCCAGCGGTTGTAGATATTAAACTCGCTGACATTAACACAAAACTAAACGATATTGTTAGCGGAATTCCTAATATCATTGAAAAAACGAATCTGATTAAAATTCCTCACAGGCAGATCATCAGTGTGGTATACACAGTAGCATCAGGATCATGAATGTGGACACGGAGCGATAACACTCTCGAACATACTGCAGAAGTAAATGGGTTATACAGTCTATCCATATACGGTTTGGAAATTATTGCGGTCACTTCATCTTTTGAATCACCGAATGTACATTCTAATCCTCTATTGGTGATGCTAAAAAGAACACCAAAGAAACATTTACGTTAACATCAAAGGAAATACCCCCTAGACGTTATTGGTGGTGTCTGGAATTTGTAGCTGATTTTCCTGGTTTAATTATAGTTACTTAGATGACAACGTCATTAAGTATAATGAATCAAACTCAGGGACTGGCACTATTGTATGAAATCTGTAAACAAATATTATATAATGGAAAAAAAAGTATAGTTGATTTTAATCATATTTCAGATAAAATTCCAAAACAAGATGTGGACGCTCTAATGCAATATTACAGATGTTATCATAAAAAAAACTTTGGTGCGTGAAAAAATGTTACAAATACTATAACAGAATACTTCGAGTGATATCATATTTGCCATTGTTAATGACTTGCTGTGGTATAATTTCAAGTGGAGCATCATTAAATCCCTTTTTGTTAATAATATCCGGCGTTGGTGTTTCTCTTGGAACAGCGTGTAAAAAAATTGAGCCTCGTCCTGCAACTAAAAAAAAAATGCATGTAAAACAGCAAGTATCACCTATAAAAAATGACTTGATCAGATACGATCTTATTTGCTTGGTATAAAATATGATATGGACGATTTAATACGCGAGTTTCGTATTATTGACAGTATGTTAACAGATATTCTGGCAATGAGAGTCAGCAGATACGAAAAAGATTATCATAAAATATGATTTACAACAGTAGATGTTTCATTTTGTACAGCTTTAGAAATATCACTATCAAATAAAATATCAACCATATTGTCAAAAAATGTCATCACATCATCTGCCCAACCTCTTATTCGTTCGTCATTTTCAGTCGCGAATAACCATATTGACCCATATTTTGGTGATATATGGTAACCAACTTTTTTAATTCAATCGCTTATTATTTTAGGTTTTATACCAGTATAGCTTGAGGCTGCCCTAATCGAATTAAATCTCTTACAAAATGTGTTTGTTAGATCAAATCCAACATGTCGGATTGGATTATAGTGATACATTATATATAATATTTTATTGTTTAATATCAAATTTTGTCTAAGCTATAAAAATAATAACATTACTTTTTTAGCTAATAAGTATAGGGGCTGTAATAGTAGTATACATAGATGAATTGTTCCTAATCCCAGAGACTCCCTACCCTGGACAAAACATATTTTGTCAGAAATATGACTGTCGTCATTTTAAGCTAAAAAAAAGATGCTGACAAAAATTTTAACGTATACATTTTTTGGGGGGGGTAGGGGGTCTCTGGGAAAAGGAACCTCATCTATGTATACTACTACATTACAGACAATTAACATTCGAACTAATATTGGTGATCAGCTGGGTCGCTGGAATATATAATGAAGTGCGAACTTGGGCTGAAGGCAATCCGACATAGAGTGGTGTTTGCTTCTTACGTTTACAACAGTGACGTTATTAATGCTTGCTTTGCAGCTTTCGACAGAAATCCGCTCATCAACGATGAAAATTGACCGTGTTTATCAGTTCGAGCGAGAACCTATATGGCTCATAAAGTTATGAAACGTCGATTTTATCTGCTTTTAATGGACCTCTACTATGTTTAGGACCAATATCTTTCAAGATTCAGTATTGCTCAGATGATTTGGCATATACTACTTTTTTGCACCTAACGGAGGCATTGGGGTTTTAATTCAACCCGGGTAAGGTAGTTATTGGCCTTTATTTACGCACGGATTGATATTCATTCAACGTATGTTTAGATACTATAATCTGCACCAGCTATACCTGTACGTACCTCCTGGTTTAATGATATCGTATTTTAGGCAAATGATGTCGGGCTACAAGTTTTCGTATCAGACAAAAGTCCTTCCCCGGAAAATACATATTTATTCAAAGGTATAATTTGCTGAATTATATGGATTTAGAGTTGAGACGGTAATAATAACAACAACAACAACAACAACAATAATAATAATAATAATAATAATAATAATAATAATAATAATAATAATAATAATAATGATAATAATAATGAAATAATCATAACGACAATACTGCTAGTACTACTGCTACTACTACTACAAATACAACAACTTCCTACGTTCTCAGTATAAAACTCAACATCAAATGAAGAATTATATTAAACAATTTCAATCGATTACGTTTCCACTTTGAAACAAATGATAACACCCAAATAAATGTGCATAAATGTTTTTGTAATCATGTTTGCCGTTTGTATGAATTTGTATTTTGGCAACTTAAGACATTACCATATACATGCACACAGATCTCATCAACCGATATAAGAAAATGTTTCGTTCTTAACAACTACAATCAAAACGAAAATGGACGTATTTATCAACATATGATATTAGTTTATTATCTGTCGAGGTGTCCTTGGAAAGGGCATTTAGCTCACGTGACATCGTGGACAATACTGTGGTAAAAGTGCCTTTAAAAGCAACAATGCAAACAAAAAATAATCAAAATCGTAAAAATGTGGTTCATAATGTACAGAATAATGTAATTTATTGATCATTTTATTGAGCTTTCACGCGGTAGCACATGTTGCAACAAAACAGAACAAGTCATTATTATGTACCAAAACGCCTTGATCTGTTGAAGTCCAAAAGGAGCAGATGTATACTATAAATGTGTGCTTTCTATTTTTAAATCGAGACTCAGGTGGTGAGGTAGACAAGAAACATTTGATCTTAATAAGCTACGAGGTCAAATACAGTTGATGACAGATATGTTTAAAGTGGCATTTTAAGAAAAGACTCAAAATAACACGTATCAGACATGTTGAAACCAGCAGAATTATCACGGTTAGAGTAATGTGTTTGATGGTCAAATGCTGCTTGAGTCAACAGAGTGATGTATTGCAATTGTACTAACAGTTTGAACCGCTAGCTACAATAGAAAATATATTTTGCGTAACTAAAAGTAGGATAATAAACGTTATTAGGCACATGCAGCAATTCATATTTAGCAGTCATGCTATAGAAATCACGCTGATTTTTTTCCTAGAAAAATCAGACCCAAACCATGCAAAATGGTCGTATAGATAATTTATTTCTGATGTGGCCAGTGGGTATTTTGGAATTAGAATTAGCTATCATATGCTATTTTGCCTTCATAAGTATATAAAAAACAAGGTGAAAGTGGATATCATCCTACTGGAGCTTAGGTTTGGACTTAAGAGACTCCTATCGTATTCAGTTACATAAAACCGCTAAAACAATAAGGGGCTAAATCGTAGGTACATATATTTTACACAATACAAAATAACTTGCAGTTGTCTCAAACTCGGTTTATTTTATTGATTTTACCTTAATAGCTTAAGGCTTGAGCTCTTCACTGCTTCGAGTTTGAATCAATATCGGGAAAGAAAGACAACTGATCTGTTAATAGTTATGCACTGGAAAAGGAAATAGTACCCAAAGCAGTAACAGTTATATACGTCTATCTATCGATTGATGCTATACATGCCATTGCTGTGTTTTTGTGCCTATACGCTTATACAAAAAAGGGTCAGAACTAATGATTGATAAGATTGATAGTTGAATATATATATATATATATATATATATATATATATATATATATATATATATATATATATATATATATATAGAAAGTTACCACTAAAATACATTTTGTATTTACTTACATCTCATAATTTAAATTTGTGAGCAGATAGCAGGTTCAGGAAAATGATAATAGTAAGAAAATTAGTTTTTGTAATATAAGGTAGTGATCACAGTATTAAAACTAACAAATAGTATTACAGGTACACACACAGATAGATAGATAGATAGATTGATAGATAGATAGATATGGGAAAGTTATCACTAAAATCCACTTTACATTTACTCACATCTCATAATTTAAATGTGTACATTGTTAGCAGGTGCAGCAGAATGATAATAGTAACAAAAAGAATTTGTGTAATAATCTGTGGAGGTCAGTATTTTGTCTACACGTTAAAATCACTCTAACTTGTGCCAGCACAGTCCTATGTGTGTGAATGAATCAAACCTACGGCACACTTTGGTCTTCTGCGCGCCTCACATGGGTGTGACTGAATCGGACCTGTGGCACAATTTGTTCTTCCGTGCGCCTCAAATGTGAAAACATTCAACCTAATAAACTACATTGCCTGCGTGTTGGAATTATACTGTTGAGGCAAATTTTAAAATTAACCTTTCATATAGGCAAAAATTTAAAGATGTTTAACCGCTCGGTTCCTGTTCAATGTGGCAAACTATCTCATTAATGCAGATCAAAGCGCGCTGTATTATCGTCCAAGTAGACATGTAATTGCTGATTTTTGGTTTGGAGCAAGTCATGCATATGGAGTGAGCAAAAGTATTATTTAATGCCAACATAACGTATTTCTCAGAAAGTACATGTAACTGCCGCCCTTACTTTCAGTTTCATGCTACATCTTTCCAATGCGGTTTAAAATTGCTGGAATCTTGTGAGACATTTTCGTAGCCTTATGTTCAGCGGCATTATGAAATAAATCATGAAGGTTCTCTGGAAAGATAAACTTATTGAAAAGGCCTTTTGTATATTACTACTATGCAAATTTACAGAGAAAGTACATGCATACACCGTTTAATGGCTTACAAACAAACATGCATTACCTTTACGCCTCACTAATGGTGAATATATTGAAAGGATACAAAAGTTGTGATATATTGCGTACAAAATGTTTTTCAACATAAATGAAATCTAGAAGCATGTTATTTATCCCAGATAATAACAATGTCTTGTTCCTATCTCCAAAGGAGGCCAAGATATGTATTGGCCTTGGCAAATTAAGACAGTTCACACGTATGCAAATTAAACCGTCAATTATTGTATCTCTACAAATATCTTCGCGTAAAGCATTGAATTACCTTTAAAGGCAACGTATCAATAGAACATTAATTAAACACATTCTATGGATTACAGAACAAGTGTAAATGCATTTGAAGGAGTCAAGAACAAAACTAACTTAACATAACACTTTATTTAGATTATGGTGTTTGCAACATTTAATAAATGCAAGCTACGCAGGTCTGTCGGAAATCATTTCATAGACTGAACTGATCAACTGACATTGCGAATGAACGAATAATAGAGAAAACTACTGGAATAGAAAAAATTGTTTGCCTGCTTTCTTGGCACGCAGAAAGAGTTGCAGAAAAGTTTTGAGACTTGAACAAAATTAAAGTTGCGGAGGTCCAATGGGTGTTTCGGGAACTGGAAGCTATTAACTGCTGAATGTTTCTCATATATGACTTACAGAAATACATTGTACCAGTAAGAAGTAATAAAGCATGTGCTTAACTGTGTAATATGGAAAAACAACAAACTAAAGAATATTAACTTTGTTTTAGTTGATATGAGTAAATATTTAACGAATGAAGTGGAAACACTGTATTGTCACGAATGGCGAGGTCAAGAGTGACAAAGAAACGAATTTCTACTTCACAATCACTACAACGCCTCGCAGGTCTCTCTGGAGTCATTTCATATACGCGTGAAGTAGTTTCTTATATTTGCTTAAAACGCAATTTTCTTTTTATGTCGTTTTTAAAATTAGACCTTCGATTTGCATGGATTCATTTCTCATTCGTTGTGATTGATGGTTACATTACTACATCAAAGATATGAAGTTCAGACACTTTACGATACCTTCAGGACAGCTACTTTTCGCAAATTTGGACTGTAGATATAATGCTTCAAATTATGTTTTCTTTTGTCACATTAATGAATATTTATACGGGAAAATGAAGATATATTTTTGCTTGTCAACGTTGCGGGTGGGGTATGGGTGGGTATATTGCAGAAGTATTGACCAACTGTCCAACATACTTACAAGTGTAATATAATTAAACAACATATTTTAATCACTGTGAGATTATCTCTAAGGATCAGGTGTGCTAGTTTTGTTTATATATGCATTCAGGCATGAATTGTGAGTTTTCCCTGGCATGCATTCTATTTCCGTAACAGACCGAAATTTACTATGTCGTTTAATAGCTATTTGCAATTGACGTTGATTATTGTCTGATTTCCCCATCATTTTTAGACATGTTTATAATAATGGTAACATGTAAATTCGCTCTTACTTTTTATTACTATATATAAGCAGGTGGTTTCATAACAATGTTTATTATTTGCCACTGAATGTTGTTGAAGCCTGGTTTTTTTGTTTGCAGTTCATTTTGATGCGTTCTTAACTGGGCCATCAATCTTTACAGATTTTAAGATTCATTCATCCTGATGTAAGGAGAGACGGCGTGGATGAAGGGTGGAAGAGACAGATTGAAAAAAAAGTTTTTAGTTTACAATTGGTTGAAATTCTGACTATCCTTCGCTATGTGCAAAACATTTAATAATAAAAGAGATAAACAATATTTCAAATAAAAACTGTTACAATATCGCCGCATTTTTTAACAGAATCATTCTGTGACTCATGATAAAAAAAATTATTGGATTGCGTAGTAAATTTAGTGCCAGATAAAGTCTCCGTTGTGTTCACGTCTGTTTGCCTCTCGAGTGAATTATTTGGAAATTCAACAGTAGAATTGCTACTCATTTGTCAGACCAAGGAATGTAGTACTTCGCTACATGTATGGTTAATATTTCGTACCTACAAGTTGTTTCCTTAAATATTGCCTCTAAATATGTCTATTTTGCATTAGTCTATAAGAAACTGTTTGTGTACAGTTTGGAATAGTATATTAGATTAGAGACAACGATCAACCTACAGGGGCTTGTTACGAACCAAATTAAGACAATCGATACATGGATATAGTGATGGAAGTCCAATAGTCAAACATTGTACTACATCGTTCTTGACAGGTACGGTGGGGGAGTAACCGGATTTATCTCCACCCATCCCGACATCGTAACATTTATGTCTGCGAGACTAATTGTTATAATATTAGTCTTTGACACACACCCCAATAATCACTATATCCATTTACCTATATTTTTAAATTCAATTATAACGAACCTCAGTAAAAGTGCTATAGCTCCCAATGTTCTTGGCAAATTTTTAATTTCCCAACTTTCTTTCCTCAAATCTAGTCAACGACAGAATTATTTATCTTCATAAAAGCTTTAGAGATGTGTTATTTATTCTGTCAAATCAATTTATTCAATTTTCTAAATAAAATAAAAACCCACCGTTTTTATTTCCTATTAAAGGCATGTAGTATATATGCCTTCATATTCAATGTTTACATTAGTTACTTTGTATTTATAGAAGTATAAAGTAGTTCTACGTACAGTTTACACAGAAATAAACGCAGTCGAGTCTGATCACATGGTTTTGTTGTGACCAATGGAAATCTTCCTTATATTTATAAACTAATGCAACTGCAATTATTAATTCTTTGAAGACATTAATCAGGAACATCTCTAACACCGAGTACTGAGAGCGCCACGCGTCTCGCTAACAAACAAATGGTACGTCAAAGATGGGCAGAATATTAAAACACCCTCAATCGTTAGTCATCTATTTGCGAGTAGGCAATTAATCGGTTGCCCAAAATGGAAACCAACACATGACTTGTTGATCCACCAGAGCTGACTGAAGCTCTGAAAATAATCCAACTGCTGTCAAATGGCAAAACACCTTGAGCAGATGATATATTAATAACAATTTGCACAGCTCTCACATGGCATATAAACAAACTGAATCCTGTCAATCAATGTGGACTCAGAGAACTATACCGAGGAGTACAAGGATGCATCCATCGTAAACTTGTGCAAGTGGAAAGGCAGCAGACAATACAGCAGAAACCATACAGGTATCTCCTTGTAAAAGCCGGCAAAGTTATTTCCAGCATTCTGCGGAATCGTCTTGTGTGTCACATCAATCAAAGACTCCTATGAGAGAGCCATTATAGCTACATTGACGGGCGAGGATAAGAGATATGAAGTTTTCAACTCGCCAGCTCCAGGAGAAATGCCATGAACAGAACTCACAACCTGTAGACGAAATTCATCGACCCGACAAAAGCCTTTGACGCAGTCAGACGTGGAAACTGTTGACGCAGTCAGACGTGGAGTCCTTTGGTGGATATTGGCACAATTCATGTTTGCTCCTGTTGTGGATGGCGGTGAGTCATCTGTTTCATTTACAGTCACTAATGAAGTCAAACAAGGCTGTTATTGGCCAAAGTCCACTTCTGTTGCAAGTTCCCCGCCATTCTTACTCATACCTTCTTTGACTATAACTCTGGGATAGACATTAGAATCCAGACCGACTGCAGACTGTTCAATCTGAGAAGACTACTGGCGATGACAATTTTACATGAAGTGACTGTTCGTAATCTGATATATGCCGACGACCGTTCCATGAATGTCAACTCTGAGTCTGATCAGAAGCTGTTACTAGTTCACTCTCCTGTAGGATTGACTCGACATAATGTATTTTGTGGAATTTAAAGTGATAATTCAAAAGACACATACAATGTCGTGAATTAAATCCCAAATAATCCTAAATGTCATATCATAGGTCCAAAAGAATGCTCCGAATGAATTACAATAGTCTTGAATATCTTGATATAATCAAGAATTTCTTTGAATGAAATCTCCATAACACAAAGTAGTGTTTGCGTCCAAGAGTATTTAAGCCATTTGTAATGCCAATGAATAATTTAAATAAATGATTTCTTTTAAATTATATTTGAACACAACTAAAACGATTAAACAGCCTCCTCTTACGATACCAATAAAGACTTTGTTTACAAAATCTCTAATTAATTACAAACTGTCACGTGATCTATAGCGCAAAATAATGCCCTGGAAGTATTTAAATGTGGGTCATTTCTAGTTGAACATTCCATCAAATTGTCACCAAGTTCCCTTGCAGATTAATATAAAGTCGCAAACAAGTTTAGGCCATAAAATCCTGAAAGCTATGGTAATATTTTGTTTACGAAAGACCGTAAACTTAAAGTACAATATGCAATCATGGACAAAAATTAATCACACAATAAGATATACATGACACTATAACCACTGGAGAGAACTTGTTGGCTAAATAAGTTTGAACTCAACTCAAGCAATGATACTATTTTACTTCTATGCTTTATGATTGCATCGTATCAGTAATAACCCATCCATATGTCTATATTATACATTTACAGGCATCTTTCTATGTTCACTATATGCATGATATCCCCCTACCCTCGTGCTGGTGGGATAGTCTCATATTTTAATGCTGCATAGAAGCATGACATGACAAACTCAAACTTTAAACAGAAAATACATATCATATTAAAAATTACTTTGTCAAACATAACCCCTAGGAAGCATACATCATAATCTGTTCATACCAACACATGCCAACAGAGAATTCTCATTACAAACATTGCATGTCAAATGTAAATGAAGTAACAGGGCCTGGCATGGACCTTAGTATTTGACCAGGATACAAGCCATATAACTAATTAATCTGCCTTTCTTTTAGCACATTCTTAATAAAAACACACTGCTACTACCACAGCAATATCATTTCACTGCCAATAAGTGTGTTTGTAATTACAAGGTTTTTCTTGATAGCACATATTTCCCCTGAATGGTTGTGTCTTTTATCTGTTATAAAACGAGTAAAAAATACTGCATGTGAATCCCTCAACGTCCAGGGTCTCTTTCAAAGCCCAACATGTATGCAACCAATACCCACCCACTAACACTTCCCATTCCACTCGAAAAAGCCTTCTGTCACAAAATAAGAGACAGTTTGACACCTACCAAATATTTAACTATCTCACTAGTATAATATTGATGGCAATGCATAATATTTAGTTGCCGTACACCTTTTCATATTTCACGACTTTTTCCTTCACTAACAAACTGAATTAAAACAACTTAAAACACCACCCTAGACATGCGTACAGAGCTCACCAACTGATATATGAAATTGTTTCGTTCTTAAACAAACACGATGAAAGGCGCAGACATTGTATAACCAGAAATCACCAATGGATGCATTTATCAACGTATGCCATCAGTTTAACGAGTCATGATATGTCGAGGTGTCCTTGGAGAGGGCACTTAGCCCGTATTACCTAGATAATGCCTTTGACGTGCCTCTAAAATCGACTAAAGGAGCAAACTTACACATGTGAATCATTATGCTATTGAATAATGCAGCTTACTGTATTGCACTTGCATGCATCATTATGCTAATGTATAATGTAGATTATGTTATTGAGCTTGCATGGGCTAGAACACGTAGTAACAAAAACAAAAGTACATTTCTAAAGTTATCTAGGACAGTGCCTTGACATGTTTAAATCCATACAAAGAAACTGAATGATATTCAGGTGGGCTTTCTATCTTTAAATCAAGATTAATGCGGTTAATAAAAGTTGAAAAAAATCACAAGATCTGAATGATCTAGGAGACAAAATAAAATTGATCGTAAAATATGTTTGAAGTGGCACCTCAAGTGAGCACTCAAAATCATACGTCTCAAACATGTTGAAATCGGCAGAATTATCACGGTTAGGTAAATGCGTTTGAAGGTCAAATGCAGCTTGAGTGAAACGAGTGATGTATGTAAATGCACGAAACGTTTGAACGGATTAAATAGCTCGAGAAAATATATTTACCATAATTGAAGTTAAGAACTGAACCTTTACTAGACGAATGGAGCAGGGTCTTGCTGTAAAACACTCGTAGATTTGTTTTCCTAGAAATTTCAGAATAACACTATGCAAATAAAGTCGCATTTGATAATTTCCTTCTGATGTAGCCTTTGAGGAGCTTGGAAGTAGTTTTAGCTATTATAAGCTATTTGGCTTCAAAATTATAGATTAAACAAGCTTAAACAACATCTTGTTGGATTTAAGGTTCCGTCCTACCACACTCTACCACATTCAAGTATACGCAAAATTGCTTTTAGAGAATACGCTAAGTGGTTAAGTTGTAGACAAATACATTTCGCTCAATACCAACTTATTTCGATATTTTAAAAACCCTGTTTATTTCACTATGAACAAAAAGTTTTCTAATGATATATTGCGTTATGTGGTCCGCACTGCTCAGATAGTGACGAAATATGGTCAATGAATTAATCGCAAAACTGAAAGTGACATCTGTCCTCTTATCTGTGAGTAGGTACGCACTGGAATATGGAATAGTGTCCAAACGCCTTAACAATCATATATGCCTCTCATATGTCCCTTCATGCTACGCACGTAATTTCGAGGTCTTTTGTGCCTGTTCGAGTAGTATATGGGGCCACTTCAGCGACAAATGGGACTTTAACATGGGGAAAATTGGGCCTGTATAGCGTCAAAAAATATTGGGCCTGTATAGCGTCAGAAAATAGTGGGTCTGTTGAGCGACAAGGGAAATGGAACAGGTAGGGTGAAGTCACGGTACTGGACACTTATAACAATGTGGCAAGTGGCTGACCTGAATACGTGCGGCTACCTAGGCAGGGACAAATACAATAGAGACATACACATAGAAACATGGTTAGAGACAGGGACTTATACAACATTACATATATAGCCTCACGTAGACTTCTATGTTAAATTTGGTAATTTGCACTATAGCTTCAAAATTTATAGCCTCACGTAGACTTCTATTTTAAATTTGGTCTTTTTCACTATAGCCTCAAGATATATTGCCTCACGTAGACCGTAAAGTTAATTTTGGTCAGTTGTACAGTAGCCTCAAAATGTATAGCCTCACGTAGACTTCTATGTTAAATTTGGTCGTTTGCACTATAGCCTCAAGATTTATAACCTCACGTAGACTTCTATCTTAAATTTGGTTGTTGCACTATAGCCTCAAAATTTATAGCCTCACGTAGACCGTAATTTTAATTTTGGTCAGTTGTACAGTAGCCTCAAAATGTATAGCCTCATGTAGACCGTAATGTTAAATTTGGTCGTTTGCACTATAGCCTCAACTTTTATAGACCGTATACGTATTATAGATTAAAATTGGGGCGATATAGCCTCACATTTTATAGAACACTATATATAAGATTGGGACTGTAGAGTGACAATAGGAATGGAACAGGTAGGGTGACGTCACGGTACTGGACACTTGTAACAATGTAGCAAGTGGCTGATCTGAATACGCGTGGCTACCACTCTAGGTAGAGACAAACACAATAGACAGAGAGAGAGAGACATATGCTAATACAAGCCCGAGATTTATATATAAAGCATTACCTAGACCTGCAATTATGTTGGCGATGTTCATAAATTCGCATAACTGTAATGGTGCTATAAATAGCTATAATGAAGGAAAAGACCAATGCCAAAAGGATGTGACTAAAAGTAATGCTAAAATTACTAAATTGTTCCAGAATTTAACGGAGACTAAACATGTCCCTGAACATTAGGTTACAATGGATTAGACTAAAATGGATAAACCTAGTAACTATTTATAGTCTCAACTTGTGTGACGATCATGAATAAACACTCATGTATCTATTTATAATTACAACCTGTGGAAAACCCAGGTCTATATCTATAGTCTCAAACTTTCCAGCTTCAATGACGTCACTTTACTCCACATTAGGGGAATAATGGCAAGAGCCGAACACGAACGAAAAATCACATTTTTCAATTACACCTAGTATCTATTTATATCTACAACCTGTGGAAAACCCAAGTCTATATTTATACCCTGAACATTTCTAGCTTCAGTGACGTCACTGAACTGGCCGACCTGAATACGCGATACTATAGGTAGGTAGGTAAGTAGGTAGGTGAAATGAATTTGATATGGATAAAGGCAGTTTTATAGGGACAAAGACCAATGCTCACACAGAAGAAAGGGAGAAAAAAAATCAATATATTCTATCCAAACAAACAAATGAGAACGCATAAAACACTTATACATATACTATCCAAACAAATGAACATGAGCGCATAAAACATACCCATATATACTATCCACACAAACGAATGAGAATGCATAAAATATAACATATTTACTATCCACACAAACGAACGCGTATGCATAAAACACACACACACACACACACACACACACACACACACACACACACACACACACACACACACACACACACACACACACACACACACACACACACACACATATATACTATCCACACAAACGGGAAGAGAAGAAAACACATACCATATTTACGATCTACACAAACGGACGCGAACGCATAAAACACACACACATTATACTATCCACACAAAAAGGGAAGAGAAGAAAACCACACACACTATACTATCCACACAAATGAACGTGAATGCATACAACACACTATACTATCCACACAAACGTACGCGAACGCATACAAAACACACACCATATATACTATCCACACAAACGGAAGCGAACGCATAAAACACGCACTCTACTATTCACACAAATGAAGGAAGAGAAGACAAAACACCATATCAACTATCCACACAAACGTACGTGAATGCATTCAAACACACACATACGCACACACACACACATCAGTAAATGAGTGAAGGGTTAATATTCATTTTGCCTCAATTAATGAAAACTCAAAATCCCTTTTTTAACCCATGACGTACGTGTGTGAATAACACTATGCAAATAAAGTCGCATTTGATAATTTCCTTCTGATTGAGTCTTTCAGAATCTTGGAAGTAGTATTAGCTGTTATAAACTATTTGGCTTCAAAATCATAGATTAAACAAGCTTAAACAACATCTTGTTGGATTTAAAGTTCCGTCCTACCACACTCTACCACATTCAAGTATACGGAAATTGCTTATAGAGAATCTGCTAAGGGGTTAAGTTGTAGACAAATACATTTCGCTCAATACCAACTTATTTCGATATTTTAAAAACCCTGTTTATTTCACTATGAACAAAAATATTCTAATGATATATTGCGTTATGTGGTCCGCACTGCTCAGATAGTGACGTAATATGGTCAATGAATTAATCGCAAAACTGAAAGTGACATCTGTCCTCTTATCTGTGAGTAGGTACGCACTGGAATATGGAATAGTGTCCAAACGCCTTAACAATCATATATGCCTCTCATATGTCCCTTCATGCTACGCACGTAATTTCGAGGTCTTTTGTGCCTGTTCGAGTAGTATATGGGGCCACTTTAGCGACAAATGGGACTTTAACATGGGGAAAATTGGGCCTGTATAGCGTCAAAAAATATTGGGCCTGTATAGCGTCAGAAAATAGTGGGTCTGTTGAGCGACAAGGGAAATGGAACAGGTAGGGTGAAGTCACGGTACTGGACACTTATAACAATGTGGCAAGTGGCTGACCTGAATACGTGCGGCTACCTAGGTTGGGACATATACAATAGTGATATACACATAGAAACATGGTTAGAGACAGGGACTTATACAACATTACATATATAGCCTCACGTAGACTTCTATGTTAAATTTGGTAATTTGCACTATAGCCTCAAGATTTATAGCCTCACGCAGACCGAAATGTTAATTTTGGTCACTTGTACAGTAGCCTCAAAATGTATAGCCTCACGTAGACTTCTATGTTAAATTTGGTCTTTTTCTCTATAGCCTCAAGATTTATAGCCTCAAGTAGACTTCTATATTAAATTTGGTCGTTGCATTATAGCCTCAAGATTTATAGGCTCACGTAGACTTCTCTGTTAAATTTGATCTTTTTCACTATGGCCTCAAGATATATAGCCTCACGTAGACTTCTATGTTAAATTTGGTAATTTGCACTATAGCCTCAAGATTTATAGCCTCACGCAGACCGTAATGTTAATTATGGTCAGTTGTACAGTAGCCTCAAAATGTATAGCCTCACCTAGACTTCTATCATAAATTTGGTCTTTTTCACTATAGCCTCACGATTTATAGCCTCACGTAGACTTCTATTTTAAATTTAGTGGTTGCACTATAGCCTCAAGATTTATAGCCTCACGTAGACCGTAATGTTAATTTTGGTCAGTTGTACAGTAGCCTCAAAATTTATAGCCTCACGTAGACTTCTATGTTAAATATGGTTGTTTGCACTATAGCCTCAAGATTTATAGAACACGTAGACTTCTATGTTCAATTTAGTTTTTTTTCACTATGGCCTCAAGATTTATAGCCTCACGTAGACTTCTATCTTAAATTTGGTAGTTGCACTATAGCCTCAAAATTTATAGCCTCACGTAGACCGTAATTTTAATTTTGGTCAGTTGTACAGTAGCCTCAAAATTTACAGGCTCACGTAGACCGTAATGTTAAATTTGGTCGTTTGCACTATAGCCTCAAATTTTATAGACCGTATACGTATTATAAATTAAGATTGGGGCGATATAGCCTCACATTTTATAGAACACTATATATAAGATTGGGACTGTAGAGCGACAATAGGAATGGAACAGGTAGGGTGACGTCACGGTACTGGACACTTGTAACAATGTAGCAAGTGGCTGATCTGAATACGCGTGGCTACCACTCTAGGTAGAGACAAACACAATAGACAGAGAGAGAGACATATGCTAATACAAGCCCGAGATTTATATATAAAGCATTACCTAGACCTGCAATTATGTTGGCGATGTTCATAAATTTGCATAACTGTAATGGTGCTATAAATAGCTATAATGAAGGAAAAGACCAATGCCAAAAGGATGTGACTAAAAGTAATGCTAAAATTACTAAATTGTCCCAGAATTTAACGGAGACTAAACATGTCCCTGAACATTAGGTTACAATGGTTTAGACTAAAATGGATAAACCTAGTAACTATTTATAGTCTCAACTTGTGTGACGATCGTGAATAAACACTCATGTATCTTTTTATAATGACAACCTGTGGAAAACCCAGGTCTATATCTATAGTCTCAAACTTTCCAGCTTCAATGACGTCACTTTACTCCACACTAGGGGAATAATGGCAAGAGCCGAACACGAACGAGAATCACATTTTTCAATTAGACCTAGTATCTATTTATAGCTACAACCTGTGGAAAACCCAAGTCTATATTTATAGTCTCAAACTTTCCAGCTTCAATGACGTCACTTTACTCAACACTAGAGGAATAATGGCAACAGCCGAACAAGAAAGCGAATCACATTTTTCATTTAGACCTAGTATCTATTTATATCTACAACCTGTGGAAAACCCAAGTCTATATTTATACCCTGAACATTTCTAGCTTCAGTGACGTCGCTGAACTGGACGACCTGAATACGCGATACTATAGGTAGGTAGGTAAGTAGGTAGGTGAAATGAATTTGATATGGATAAAGGCAGTTTTATAGGGACAAAGACCAATGCTCACACAGAAGAAAGGGAGAAAAAAAAATCAATATATTCTATCCAAACAAACAAATGAGAACGCATAAAACACTTATACATATACTATCCAAACAAATGAACATGAGCGCATAAAACATACCCATATATACTATCCACACAAACGAATGAGAATGCATAAAATATAACATATTTACTATCCACACAAACGAACGCGTATGCATACACACACACACACACACACACACACACACACACACACACACACACACACACACACACACACACACACACACACACACACACACACACACACACACACACACACACAGACACACACATATATACTATCCACACAAACGGGAAGAGAAGAAAACACATACCATATTTACGATCTACACAAACGGACGCGAACGCATAAAACACACACACATTATACTATCCACACAAAAAGGGAAGAGAAGAAAACCACACACACTATACTATCCACACAAATGAACGTGAATGCATACAACACACTATACTATCCACACAAACGTACGCGAACGCATACAAAACACACACCATATATACTATCCACACAAACGGAAGCGAACGCATAAAACACGCACTCTACTATTCACACAAATGAAGGAAGAGAAGACAAAACACCATATCAACTATCCACACAAACGTACGTGAATGCATTCAAACACACACATACGCACACACACACACACACATCAGTAAATGAGTGAAGGGTTAATATTCATTTTGCCTCAATTAATGAAAACTCAAAATCCCTTTTTTAACCCATGACGTACGTGTGTGAATAACACTATGCAAATAAAGTCGCATTTGATAATTTCCTTCTGATGTAGCCTTTCAGAATCTTGGAAGTAGTATTAGCTGTTATAAACTATTTGGCTTCAAAATTATAGATTAAACAAGCTTAAACAACATCTTGTTGGATTTAAAGTTCCGTCCTACCACACTCTACCACATTCAAGTATACGGAAATTGCTTATAGAGAATCTGCTAAGGGGTTAAGTTGTAGACAAATACATTTCGCTCAATACCAACTTATTTCGATATTTTAAAAACCCTGTTTATTTCACTATGAACAAAAATATTCTAATGATATATTGCGTTATGTGGTCCGCACTGCTCAGATAGTGACGTAATATGGTCAATGAATTAATCGCAAAACTGAAAGTGACATCAGTCCTCTTATCTGTGAGTAGGTACGCACTGGAATATGGAATAGTGTCCAAACGCCTTAACAATCATATATGCCTCTCATATGTCCCTTCATGCTACGCACGTAATTTCGAGGTCTTTTGTGCCTGTTCGAGTAGTATATGGGGCCACTTTAGCGACAAATGGGACTTTAACATGGGGAAAATTGGGCCTGTATAGCGTCAAAAAATATTGGGCCTGTATAGCGTCAGAAAATAGTGGGTCTGTTGAGCGACAAGGGAAATGGAACAGGTAGGGTGAAGTCACGGTACTGGACACTTATAACAATGTGGCAAGTGGCTGACCTGAATACGTGCGGCTACCTAGGTTGGGACATATACAATAGTGATATACACATAGAAACATGGTTAGAGACAGGGACTTATACAACATTACATATATAGCCTCACGTAGACTTCTGTGTTAAATTTGGTAATTTGCACTATAGCCTCAAGATTTATAGCCTCACGCAGACCGAAATGTTAATTTTGGTCACTTGTACAGTAGCCTCAAAATGTATAGCCTCACGTAGACTTCTATGTTAAATTTGGTCTTTTTCTCTATAGCCTCAAGATTTATAGCCTCAAGTAGACTTCTATATTAAATTTGGTCGTTGCATTATAGCCTCAAGATTTATAGGCTCACGTAGACTTCTCTGTTAAATTTGATCTTTTTCACTATGGCCTCAAGATATATAGCCTCACGTAGACTTCTATGTTAAATTTGGTAATTTGCACTATAGCCTCAAGATTTATAGCCTCACGCAGACCGTAATGTTAATTATGGTCAGTTGTACAGTAGCCTCAAAATGTATAGCCTCACCTAGACTTCTATCATAAATTTGGTCTTTTTCACTATAGCCTCACGATTTATAGCCTCACGTAGACTTCTATTTTAAATTTAGTGGTTGCACTATAGCCTCAAGATTTATAGCCTCACGTAGACCGTAATGTTAATTTTGGTCAGTTGTACAGTAGCCTCAAAATTTATAGCCTCACGTAGACTTCTATGTTAAATATGGTTGTTTGCACTATAGCCTCAAGATTTATAGAACACGTAGACTTCTATGTTCAATTTAGTTTTTTTTCACTATGGCCTCAAGATTTATAGCCTCACGTAGACTTCTATCTTAAATTTGGTAGTTGCACTATAGCCTCAAAATTTATAGCCTCACGTAGACCGTAATTTTAATTTTGGTCAGTTGTACAGTAGCCTCAAAATTTACAGGCTCACGTAGACCGTAATGTTAAATTTGGTCGTTTGCACTATAGCCTCAAATTTTATAGACCGTATACGTATTATAAATTAAGATTGGGGCGATATAGCCTCACATTTTATAGAACACTATATATAAGATTGGGACTGTAGAGCGACAATAGGAATGGAACAGGTAGGGTGACGTCACGGTACTGGACACTTGTAACAATGTAGCAAGTGGCTGATCTGAATACGCGTGGCTACCACTCTAGGTAGAGACAAACACAATAGACAGAGAGAGAGACATATGCTAATACAAGCCCGAGATTTATATATAAAGCATTACCTAGACCTGCAATTATGTTGGCGATGTTCATAAATTTGCATAACTGTAATGGTGCTATAAATAGCTATAATGAAGGAAAAGACCAATGCCAAAAGGATGTGACTAAAAGTAATGCTAAAATTACTAAATTGTCCCAGAATTTAACGGAGACTAAACATGTCCCTGAACATTAGGTTACAATGGTTTAGACTAAAATGGATAAACCTAGTAACTATTTATAGTCTCAACTTGTGTGACGATCGTGAATAAACACTCATGTATCTTTTTATAATGACAACCTGTGGAAAACCCAGGTCTATATCTATAGTCTCAAACTTTCCAGCTTCAATGACGTCACTTTACTCCACACTAGGGGAATAATGGCAAGAGCCGAACACGAACGAGAATCACATTTTTCAATTAGACCTAGTATCTATTTATAGCTACAACCTGTGGAAAACCCAAGTCTATATTTATAGTCTCAAACTTTCCAGCTTCAATGACGTCACTTTACTCAACACTAGAGGAATAATGGCAACAGCCGAACAAGAAAGCGAATCACATTTTTCATTTAGACCTAGTATCTATTTATATCTACAACCTGTGGAAAACCCAAGTCTATATTTATACCCTGAACATTTCTAGCTTCAGTGACGTCGCTGAACTGGACGACCTGAATACGCGATACTATAGGTAGGTAGGTAAGTAGGTAGGTGAAATGAATTTGATATGGATAAAGGCAGTTTTATAGGGACAAAGACCAATGCTCACACAGAAGAAAGGGAGAAAAAAAAATCAATATATTCTATCCACACAAACAAATGAGAACGCATAAAACACTTATACATATACTATCCAAACAAATGAACATGAGCGCATAAAACATACCCATATATACTATCCACACAAACGAATGAGAATGCATAAAATATAACATATTTACTATCCACACAAACGAACGCGTATGCATAAAACACACACACACACACACAACACACACACACACACACACACACACACACACACACACACACACACACACACACACACACACACACACACACACACACACACACACACATATACTATCCACACAAACGGGAAGAGAAGAAAACACATACCATATTTACGATCTACACAAACGGACGCGAACGCATAAAACACACACACATTATACTATCCACACAAAAAGGGAAGAGAAGAAAACCACACACACTATACTATCCACACAAATGAACGTGAATGCATACAACACACTATACTATCCACACAAACGTACGCGAACGCATACAAAACACACACCATATATACTATCCACACAAACGGAAGCGAACGCATAAAACACGCACTCTACTATTCACACAAATGAAGGAAGAGAAGACAAAACACCATATCAACTATCCACACAAACGTACGTGGATGCATTCAAACACACACATACGCACACACACACACACACATCAGTGAAGGAGTGAAGGGTTAATATTCATTTTGCCTCAATTAATGAAAACTCAAAATCCCTTTTTTAACTCATGACATACGTGTGTAAGTGCGTGAGTGTAGGCCCTTTATCGTTCTAAAAAATCAAAACTAGCAAACACTTATGTTTTTTTTTCTGTCTGGTCTATTCTGGTACAAATTTTTCAATCCAATGTCACAACACAACACAACTTTAAAACGTTCATAGATTTATTCTGTCTTTTTTGTTCACTCTCTCTGTTTTCTGAATTTCTTCACTGTCACAGTGTTTTCTCCTCCTCTTCTTTCTCACCTTTTTCTCACCTTCTTTTCTTCTCTTTCTTTTCTCTCTGGACATGCCGGTGGTCTTTTGCCGAGGGCACCTCTTCTTCTTCCTCATACTCCTGTTGTTTCTTAGGGCAGTCTGAAGACCAATGTCCTTTCTCTTCACAATGATAACAGGTATCCTGACTTTTGTCTCTTTTGACACTGGTATTGCTTTTTTGACGGTCTGGACATTCAAAGGGAATTTTATAGGGACAAACAAAGACCAATACACGCACACACACACACACACACACACACACACACACACACACACACACACACACACACACACACACACACACACACACACACACACACACACACCACACACACACACACACACACACACACACACACACACACACACACACACACACACACACACACACACACACACAAACTCCTAACGTTGTGCGTTAGCTTAGAATGTAAGAGAAGAAGATGAAATTTCCCAAAATAATCTATCCTTTACACCACAAAAAATATTATCCATCACACCACTATGCTATCCAACATATCATACTCACTATCCAAAATGTCTTGTGCTCGCTTAGAATGTAAGAGAAGCTCACAAAATATATATCCCAAACACCCCCAAAATACTATCCATTACACCCAATATACCATCCATTATATCATTCTCACTATCCAAACGCCCTGTGTTAAATATATCCCTAATAGCAAAAGTATGTAATTAATAATTTTCTAAGATTAATGCTAATTGCTTTACAAATGAGAGAATACACACCTAATTTGTGCAGTCCTCTCAACGTTGGTGTGTAAACATGTAGCACGATAAGTCCTCGCAATGTTGGTGTATAAACAAGTTAACTATTGAAATCAAATATCTCGTCTTCATGTGTATACCGATGATACGATCTCTACCAATGATACGATCTCTCAGCGTTGATGGGTAGTCAGTTCAGCATGTTATATTTGACACATATAGCCAGTTGTCTGCTGACCTGCCTTTAAACCCAGCACACCTACATACATACATACATACATACATACATACATACATACATACATACATACATACCACCCTGCAAGTATGTAATATGTGTGGGTGTCATCTACCTTTAATAAATTGTGGAGTTACAAGTTTAAGTTTTCAGGCTCATATATTCGTTTGCGCGTCGTACACACACTCGTTGTGGTTCACTTTAGGTATTTGTGTATATCGCTGGGTAACATATATAATATCAGTGATTTTGTGTCTACCTCGTGAGAATATCCTAGCTGGGTTTCTTTGTCTGTCCAGCATAACATCATCGTATACTACGAGCTTATTAATACATGCATCGAGATCATCCACAGATGGAGCTTCATCAATATCGGTGATAAAATCAACAATATCATTATCATCATCCAATGACTCCGTCGTCGCCAACGACTTCGCTTCTTCATTAAAATCTTTAAGCACATCGTAGCATCGCTGATCATCTACGGATGGCGCAAAAAAACATAACTAGGCATAAAACCGTTTATCTTAATGGGTGTGGTGGTTCTGGTAAAACAACACGAGCGATTGAATTATTTAGAAACACAGATATGATTGTGCTGACGCCCACACACACACTCACCAGAGAAGTGAACGAACGAGGGGTAAAATCACAGACGTATCATAATGTTTTTCCCCATGGTGCGGAGACGCATGGACTCCATCGCGGATGGGTGAGAAATATGTTCTTGTAAATATTATCTGCGATGACATTAATACGGTGTCATTGGAAGCATTTAAAATGTTTCTTACGTGGCTGTTATCAAAGAATACGGTTGTGATAAAGTGTGGCGATCATGGTCAACCACCACCATTTGTTGGACAATTTCCACACGAATGCTTATGCACGTTTGTAGATTATTACGAAGAAATAGATGATGATCATAGAGCTATTGATGAACCTCTGAAAGAATTAAAACAGTTCAGCAGACTGCAGCCAGACAGAATACAGTGCGAAATAATGCGTGGGGTAATTCCAGAAAGTCCCGTGAATGATTTCTGGAATTTATGGAACCCAGTTGATTTGATAGTTGCAAGTAGAAAGATAGTCAGAGATACACTGCAAGAACAATTATTATCTAAACACAAATGAAGGTTTTCAAATGTACCTGTACCACTGTGTTATCGCCTAGGAGATACACGAAAACAAAATATCGAAGTTGAAATTCCAGGAACTAATGGGAAACAAAAACTTGTAGGTAATGATATTGTCGCCGTATCTGTCAGTGTTGTTACGAGCGCGTTAACGATGGATAAATCTCCATGGACGTTAGGATACGCTATAACGATTCATTCATCACAAGGATTAACTATTTCTGATACAAATATTTGGATTATTGATGATCGGATCGAATGGTCAAATTTAGTTATTCTCGCAGTATCTCGAGTTAAAAAAATATCTCAGTTGCACAGGGTTATTATGGATTGCGCAATAACCAAAGAAATCACTGATGATGTAAATAACAACGTCATTGTCATCAAGAAAAAAAATTATTTGGCTATCGACAATCTGACAAAAAAAAAGATATAACCGCGATTTTGATCTCGACGTTGAATTTATAATGACACTGAAACAACGACAGAATAATCACTGTACAAGTTGTAACTGTAATATGTTGTGGCAGTATTCGAATAATAATTCAATACAATTTACCGTGGACAGAATTAATAGTAGTCTTGATCACACACGCGAAAATGTGATGCTGACCTGTCTTGAATGCAATCGACGTAGGGGCGCCAGTTCACAGAAGTGAACGCGGTGGTAATTGTGTGTCTTCATGAATTACTTGCAATTGTTCACGTACAAATCCACGTTGAGGAGCAGTTGAATCTAGTATGTAGATTGCAGGTCTACCCATTGATCTTACTACGCTGGAAATTGTATGTGTGGTTACACTCCAGATAGGATCAGTTGCTCTTTTTCTACCCCCTTCAAGTTCAAAGGGTTCATATAAATATCTGACAGTCACATTACCAAACACTGGTTGTTTCGAAAAATCACGTCATTGTACAGGTATAATTTTTTTTTTTTTTTTTGTAATCGCGACTGTGGGCGTCATGGAAGTTCCACGAGTAATATCATTATTTAACGCAGCTATCACACCTAGTAATCTTGCAACCCTATCTCGAGATCTCGTATCTGCCTGAATTATTTCCTTCCCGTACTGGTATCCAAATAATCTCTCAGCAAGTGTTCGATTAAATCGTTCAACGATTGCCTGATTGCGATGAATTGCGGTATGTCCTCGTCTGATTTTGACATTATGTTGCTTCATCAACGACGATACTGCACGAAGAAATTCTTTGCCAGGATTAACCTGTAATTGTTGTGGCCATTGCAAGGGTCCGCGTTGATAAATTCATTCAAACGCGGATGCAACTTCAGATGCTGTTTTAGTTGATAGTGGTTCTGCTTCTTTATACCTACTTGCAACGTGAACAACCGTTAATGCGCATTTGTATGTGCGTGAACGACGTCTACGTGTTTTAATAGTATCGTGTCGTAAAAACAAAATATCTGTTTGATGAACTTCATTGGGAGTACTGACATCAAAATGTGCGTGTTGAATTTTTTTAGGCGGATGTAGATAGATTTGCCATATTGCCTGTCGTGCTAACCACGGTGCAGCAACAGCACGTGAAAATTTTGCTGCTTCAGCAAGTTTATTAATAGCTGCTCTGCCCCTCCAATATCCTCTTGGACTATAATAAACCGATTCCATTATTATAGTTATCTGTGATTAATTACCTGCCCGTAACACTAGTTTACCTTTCATCGCAGATTTTACTAGGAAGCTAGCAAGTTTATCCCTGAGAGATTTACTTTTTGTAGAATTCAGCGCTTGAATCAACGTCACATCTGCGAGGTGACGTTGTTGTAAATCTTTGTTTTTATACGCAACATCATGAACGTGACACGCTTGATCTATTGCGTTTATTGGATACTCTCCAGGTCTTGGTTGCTCTCATTCGTCAAGTCGGATATCAAGTCAGGTTCCAGGACCACAATAATTATATCCAAAAAGATGTTTTTCTCCTGGGTATTTGGCCCACGAAGTTCCTGGTAATTTTCCCAGCGAAGTAACGATATCACCACCTGTCTTCGACGATGACTTCGTCATCTACGAAATAAATTTGTATTTGCTTGTACCACATTTCACACACTTGCCTGTAAGTGCACGCTTGCTATTTTCTTTTTATTATCGTTGTCGTTAATCTACTGGTGGGGTGGATGCTCTGCATCGAACACAATATAAATTCATATCATTGATTATATTTGTACAACAATTATGTCATTGATTTCTCAGCGACACGAAAGCAAGAGCCAATCAAGCATCATGCAGGATTACCAAATTCTATCAGAGCAATTATAATAGGTCCATGTGGGTCAGGTAAGACGCAATTATTGCTTGATCTGATAATGAGATGGCTAAAGTGGGGTAAGTTGTATTTGTTTGCGCCATCCGTAGATGATCAGCGATGCTACGATGTGCTTAAAGATTTTAATGAAGAAGCGAAGTCGTTGGCGACGACGGAGTCATTGGATGATGATAATGATATTGTTGATTTTATCACCGATATTGATGAAGCTCCATCTGTGGATGATCTCGATGTATGTATTAATAAGCTCGTAGTATACGATGATGTTATGCTGGACAGACAAACAAACCCAGCTAGGATATTCTCACGAGTTAGACACAAAACACTGATATTATAAATGTTACTCAGCGATAAACACAAATACCTAAAGTGATCAGAGATAACTGCAATCCTCTGGTTGTGTTTAATGGAGTCGATACACATACTCTGCGAAATATTCATCAGACTTGGTGTTCAGGGGATATGGATATGATTAAATTCAAAACTTTCTTCTCAAAAGTTCAAGCTTCCACACACGGATTTATCACGATAAATTTACATGAACCTCGTTCGCGATATCGTATAGGTCTCGATAAAATTTTTGACTGAAAAACACAACAGCAGAGAGGCTGAACCACAACGAGTGTGTGAGCGACGCGCAAACGAACATATGAGCCTGCGAACTCAAACTTGTAACTTCACAATTTATTAAAGGTAGATGACATCCACATATATTACATACTTGCAGGGTGGTATGTATGTATGTATGTATGTATGTATGTATGTATGTACGTACGTATCTATGTATGTATATATGTATGCATGCATATATGTATGTAGGTGTGCAGGGTTTAACGGCAGGTCATCAGACAACTGGCTATATGTGTCAATTATAACGTGCTGAACTGACTACCCATCAACGCTGAGAGATCGTATCATTGGTAGAGATCGTATCATTGGTATAAACATGAACACGAGATATTTGATTTCAATAGTTAACTTGTTTATACACCAACATTGCGAGGACTTATCGTGCTACATGTTTACACACCAACGTTGAGAGGACTGCACAAATTAGGTGTGTATTCTCTCATTTGTAAAGCAATTAGCATTAATCTTAGAAAATTATTAATTACATACTTTTGCTATTAGGGATATATTTAACACAGGGCGTTTGGATAGTGAGAATGATATAATGGATGGTATATTGGGTGTAATGGATAGTATTTTGGGGTGTTTGGGATAGATATTTTGTGAGCTTTCATCTCCTTCTCTTACATTCTAAGCGAGCACAAGACATTTTGGATAGTGCGTATGATATGTTGGATAGCATAGTGGTGTGATGGATAATAATTTTTGTGGTGTAAAGGATAGATTATTTTGGGAAATTTCATCTTCTTCTCTTACATTCTAAGCTAACGCACAACGTTAGGAGTTTGTGTGTGTGTGTGTGTGTGTGTGTGTGTGTGTGTGTGTGTGTGTGTGTGTGTGTGTGTGTGTGTGTGTGTGTGTGTGTGTGTGTGTGTGTGTGTGTGTGTGTGTGTGTGTGTGTGTGTGTGTGTGTGTGTGTGTGTGTGTGTGTGTGTGTGTGTGCGTGTATTGGTCTTTGTTTGTCCCTATAAAATTCCCTTTGAATGTCCAGACCGTCAAAAAAGCAATACCAGTGTCAAAAGAGACAAAAGTCAGGATACCTGTTATCATTGTGAAGAGAAAGGACATTGGTCTTCAGACTGCCCTAAGAAACAACAGGAGTATGAGGAAGAAGAAGAGGTGCCCTCGGCAAAAGACCACCGGCATGTCCAGAGAGAAAAGAAAGAGAAGAAAAGAAGGTGAGAAAAAGGTGAGAAAGAAGAGGAGGAGAAAACACTGTGACAGTGAAGAAATTCAGAAAACAGAGAGAGTGAACAAAAAAGACAGAATAAATCTATGAACGTTTTAAAGTTGTGTTGTGTTGTGACATTGGATTGAAAAATTTGTACCAGAATAGACCAGACAGAAAAAAACATAAGTGTTTGCTAGTTTTGATTTTTTAGAACGATAAAGGGCCTACACTCACGCACTTACACACGTATGTCATGAGTTAAAAAAGGGATTTTGAGTTTTCATTAATTGAGGCAAAATGAATATTAACCCTTCACTCATTTACTGATGTGTGTGTGTGCGTATGTGTGTGTTTGAATGCATCCACGTACGTTTGTGTGGATAGTTGATATGGTGTTTTGTCTTCTCTTCCTTCATTTGTGTGAATAGTAGAGTGCGTGTTTTATGCGTTCACTTCCGTTTGTGTGGATAGTATATATGGTGTGTGTTTTGTATGCGTTCGCGTACGTTTGTGTGGATAGTATAGTGTGTTGTATGCATTCACGTTCATTTGTGTGGATAGTATAGTGTGTGTGTTTTTCTTCTCTTCCTTTTTGTGTGGATAGTATAATGTGTGTGTGTTTTATGCGTTCGCGTCCGTTTGTGTAGATCGTAAATATGGTATGTGTTTTCTTCTCTTCCCGTTTGTGTGGATAGTATATATATATGTGTGTGTGTGTGTGTGTGTTTTATGCATACGCGTTCGTTTGTGTGGATAGTAAATATGTTATATTTTATGCATTCTCATTCGTTTGTGTGGATAGTATATATGGGTATGTTTTATGCGTTCATGTTCACTTGTTTGGATAGTATACGTATAAGTGTTTTATGCGTTCTCATTTGTTTGCTTGGATAGTATATATTGATTTTTTTTTTCTCCCTTTCTTCTGTGTGTGTATTGGTCTTTGTCCCTATCAAACTGCCTTTATCCATATCAAATTCATTTCACCTACCTACTTACCTACCTACCTATAGTATCGCGTATTCAGGTCGGCCAGTTCAGTGACGTCACTGAAGCTAGAAATTTTCAGGGTATAAGAATAGACTGGGGTTTTCCACAGGTTGTAGATATAAATAGATACTAGGTCTAAATGAAAAATGTGATTCGCTTTCTTGTTCGGCTGTTGCCATTATTCCTCTAGTGTTGAGTAAAGTGACGTCATTGAAGCTGGAAAGTTTGAGACTATAGATATAGACCTGGGTTTTCCACAGGTTGTAATTATAAATAGATACATGAGTGTTTATTCACGATCGTCACACAAGTTGAGACTATAAATAGTTACTAGGTTTATCCATTTTAGTCTAAACCATTGTAACCTAATGTTCAGGGACATGTTTAGTCTCCGTTAAATTCTGGGACAATTTAGTAATTTTAGCATTACTTTTAGTCACATCCTTTTGGCATTGGTCTTTTCCTTCATTATAGCTATTTATAGCACCATTACAGTTATGCAAATTTATGAACATCGCCAACATAATTGCAGGTCTAGGTAATGCTTTATATATAAATCTCGGGCTTGTATTAGCATATGTCTCTCTCTCTGTCTATTGTGTTTGTCTCTACCTAGAGTGGTAGCCACGCGTATTCAGATCAGCCACTTGCTACATTGTTACAAGTGTCCAGTACCGTGACGTCACCCTACCTGTTCCATTCCTATTGTCACTCTACAGTCCCAATCTTATATATAGTGTTCTATAAAATGTGAGGCTATATCGCCCCAATCTTAATCTATAATACGTATACGGTCTATAAAATTTGAGGCTATAGTGCAAACGACCAAATTTAACATTACGGTCTACATGAGGCTATAAATTTTGAGGCTACTGTACAACTGACCAAAATTAAAATTACGGTCTACGTGAGGCTATAAATTTTGAGGCTATAGTGCAACAACCAAATTTAAGATAGAAGTCTACGTGAGGCTATAAATCTTGAGGCTATAGTGAAAAAGACCAAATTTAACATAGAAGTCTACGTGTTCTATAAATCTTGAGGCTATAGTGCAAACGACCAAATTTAACATAGAAGTCTACGTGAGGCTATACATTTTGAGGCTACTGTACAACTGACCAAAATTAACTTTACGGTCTACGTGAGGCAATATATCTTGAGGCTATAGTGAAAAAGACCAAATTTAACATAGAAGTCTACGTGAGGCTATAAATTTTGAGGCTATAGTGCAAATTACCAAATTTAACATAGAAGTCTACGTGAGGCTATATATGTAATGTTGTATAAGTCCCTGTCTCTAACCATGGTTCTATGTGTATGTCTCTATTGTATTTGTCCCTGCCTAGGTAGCCGCACGTATTCAGGTCAGCCACTTGCCACATTGTTATAAGTGTCCAGTACCGTGACTTCACCCTACCTGTTCCATTTCCCTTGTAGCTCAACAGACCCACTATTTTTTGACGCTATAAAGACCCAATATTTTTTGACGCTATACAGGCCCAATTTTCCCCATGTTAAAGTCCCATTTGTCGCTAAAGTGGCCCCATATACTACTCGAACAGGCACAAAAGACCTAGAAATTACGTGCGTAGCATGAAGGGACATATGAGAGGCATATATGATTGTTAAGGCGTTTGGACACTATTCCATATTCCAGTGCGTACCTACTCACAGATAAGAGGACTGATGTCACTTTCAGTTTTGCGATTAATTCATTGACCATATTACGTCACTATCTGAGCAGTGCGGACCACATAACGCAATCTATCATTAGAAAACTTTTTGTTCATAGTGAAATAAACAGGGTTTTCAAAACATCGAAATAAGTTGGTATTAAGCGAAATGTATTTGTCTACAACTTAACCCCTTAGCCTATTCTCTATAGGCAATTTTGCATATACTTGAATGTGGTAGAGTGTGGTAGGACGGAACCTTAAATCCAACAAGATGTTGTTTAAGCTTGTTTAATCTATAATTTTGAAGCCAAATAGTTTATAATAGCTAATACTACTCCCAAGATCTTGAAAGGCTACATCAGAAGGAAATTATCAAATGCGACTTTATTTGCATAGTGTTATTCTGAAATTTCTAGGAAAACAAATCTACGAGTGTTTTACAGCAAGACCCTGCTCCATTCGTCTAGTAAAGGTTCAGTTCTTAACTTCAATTATGGTAAATATATTTTCTCGAGCTATTTAATCCGTTCAAACGTTTCGTGCATTTACATACATCACTCGTTTCACTCAAGCTGCATTTGACCTTCAAACGCATTTATCTAACCGTGATAATTCTGCCGATTTCAACATGTTTGAGACGTATGATTTTGAGTGCTCACTTGAGGTGCCACTTCAAACATATTTTACGATCAATTTTATTTTGTCTCCTAGATCATTCAGATCTTGTGATTTTTTTCAACTTTTATTAACCGCTTTAATCTTGATTTAAAAATAGAAAGCCCACCTGAATATCATTCAGTTTCTTTGTATGGATTTAAACATGTCAAGGCACTGTCCTAGATAACTTTAGAAATGTACTTTTGTTTTTGTTACTACGTGTTCTAGCCCATGCAAGCTCAATAACATAATCTACATTATACATTAGCATAATGATGCATGCAAGTGCAATACAGTAAGCTGCATTATTCAATAGCATAATGATTCACATGTGTAAGTTTGCTCCTTTAGTCGATTTTAGAGGCACGTCAAAGGCATTATCTAGGTAATACGGGCTAAGTGCCCTCTCCAAGGACACCTCGACATATCATGACTCGTTAAACTGATGGCATACGTTGACAAATGCATCCATTGGTGATTTCTGGTTATACAATGTCTGCGCCTTTCATCGTGTTTGTTTAAGAACGAAACAATTTCATATATCAGTTGGTGAGCTCTGTACGCATGTCTAGGGTGGTGTTTTAAGTTGTTTTAATTCAGTTTGTTAGTGAAGGAAAAAGTCGTGAAATATGAAAAGGTGTACGGCAACTAAATATTATGCATTGCCATCAATATTATACTAGTGAGATAGTTAAATATTTGGTAGGTGTCAAACTGTCTCTTATTTTGTGACAGAAGGCTTTTTCGAGTGGTATGGGAAGTGTTAGTGGGTGCGTAGTGGTTGCATACATGTTGGGCTTTGAAAGAGACCCTGGACGTTGAGGGATTCACATTCAGTATTTTCTACTCGTTTTATAACAGATAAAAGACACAACCATTCAGGGGATATATGTGCTATCAAGAAAAACCTTGTAATTACAAACACAATTATTGGCAGTGAAATGATATTGCTGTGGTAGTAGCAGTGTGTTTTTATTAAGAATGTGCTAAAAGAAAGGCAGATTAATTAGTTATATGGCTTGTATCCTGGTCAAATACTAAGGTCCATGCCAGGCCCGGTTACTTCATTTACATTTGACATGCAATGTTTGTAATGAGAATTCTCTGTTGGCATGTGTTGGTATGAACAGATTATGATGTATGCTTCCTAGGGGTTATGTTTGACAAAGTAATTTTTAATATGATATGTATTTTCTGTTTAAAGTTTGAGTTTGTCATGTCATGCTTCTATGCAGCATTAAAATATGAGACTATCCCACCAGCACGAGGGTAGGGGGATATCATGCATATAGTGAACATAGAAAGATGCCTGTAAATGTATAATATAGACATATGGATGGGTTATTACTGATACGATGCAATCATAAAGCATAGAAGTAAAATAGTATCATTGCTTGAGTTGAGTTCAAACTTATTTAGCCAACAAGTTCTCTCCAGTGGTTACAGTGTCATGTATATCTTATTGTGTGATTAATTTTTGTCCATGATTGCACATTGTACTTTAAGTTTACGGTCTTTCGTAAACAAAATATTACCATAGCTTTCAGGATTTTATGGCCTAAACTTGTTTGCGACTTTATATTAATCTGCAAGGGAACTTGGTGACAATTTGATGGAATGTTCAACTAGAAATGACCCACATTTAAATACTTCCAGGGCATTATTTTGCGCTATAGATCAGGTGACAGTTTGTAATTAATTAGAGATTTTGTAAACAAAGTCTTTATTGGTATCGTAAGAGGAGGCTGTTTAATCGTTTTAGTTGTGTTCAAATATAATTTAAGAGAAATCATTTATTTAAATTATTCATTGGCATTACAAATGGCTTAATTACTCTTCGACGCAAACACTACTTTGTGTTATGGAGATTTCATTCAAAGAAATTCTTGATCATATCAAGATATTCAAGACTATTGTAATTCATTCAGAGCATTATTTTGGACCTATGATATGACATTTAGGATTATTTGGGATTTAATTCACGACATTGTATGTGTCTTTTGAATTATCACTTTAAATTCCACAAAATACATTATGTCGAGTCACTCCTACAGGAGAGTGAACTAGTAACAGCTTCTGGTCAGACTCAGAGTTGACATTCATGGAACGGTCGTCGGCATATATCAGATTACGAACAGTCACTTCATGTAAAATTGTCATCGCCAGTAGTCTTCTCAGATTGAACAGTCTGCAGTCGGTCTGGATTCTAATGTCTATCCCAGAGTTATAGTCAAAGAAGGTATGAGTAAGAATGGCGGGGAACTTGCAACAGAAGTGGACTTTGGCCAATAACAGCCTTGTTTGACTTCATTGGTGACTGTAAATGAAACAGATGACTCACCGCCATCCACAACAGGAGCAAACATGAATTGTGCCAATATCCACCAAAGGACTCCACGTCTGACTGCGTCAACAGTTTCCACGTCTGACTGCGTCAAAGGCTTTTGTCGGGTCGATGAATTTCGTCTACAGGTTGTGAGTTCTGTTCATGGCATTTCTCCTGGAGCTGGCGAGTTGAAAACTTCATATCTCTTACCCTCGCCCGTCAATGTAGCTATAATGGCTCTCTCATAGGAGTCTTTGATTGATGAGACACACAAGACGATTCCGCAGAATGCTGGAAATAACTTTGCCGGCTTTTACAAGGAGATACCTGTATGGTTTCTGCTGTATTGTCTGCTGCCTTTCCACTTGCACAAGTTTACGATGGATGCATCTGTAGGTGCGAAATATTAACCATACATGTAGCGAAGTACTACATTCCTTGGTCTGACAAATGAGTAGCAATTCTGACGTTGAATTTCCAAATAATTCACTCGAGAGGCAAACAGACGTGAACACAACGGAGACTTTATCTGGCACTAAATTTACTACGCAATCCAATAATTTTTTTATCATGAGTCACAGAATGGTTGTGTTAAAAAGTGCGGCGATATTGTAACAGTTTTTATATGAAATGTTGTTTATCTCTTTTAAGGTTAAATGTTTTTCACATAGCGAAGGATAGTCAGAACTTCAACCAATTGTAAATTATAAACTTCCTTTTTTTCAATCTGTCTCTCCCACCCTTCATCCACGCCGTCGCTCCTTACATCAGGATGAATGAATCTTAAAATCTGTAAAGATTGATGGCCCAGTTAAGAACCCATCAAAATGAACTGCAAACAAAAAACCAGGCTTCAACTACATTCAGTGGCAAATAATACACATTGTTATGAAACCACCTGCTTATATATAGTAATAAAAAGTAAGAGCCAATTTACATGCTACCATAATTATAAACACGTCAAAAATGATGGGGAAATCAGACAATAATCAACGTCAATTGCAAATAGCTATTAAACGACATAGTAAATTTGGGTCTGTTACGGAAATAGAATGCATGCCAGGGAATACTCACAATTCATGCCTGAATGCATATATAAATAAAACTAGCACACCTGATCCTTACAGATAATCTCACAGTAATTAAAATATGCTGTTTAATTATATTACACTTGTAAGTATGTTGGACAGTTGGTCAATACTTCTGCAATATACCCACCCACACCCCACCCGCAACGTTGACAAGCAAAAATATATTTTCATTTTCCCGTATAAATATTAATTAATGTGACAAAATACATAATTTGAAGCATTATATATATATACAGTCCAACTTTGCGAAAAAGTAGCTGTCATGAACGTATCGTAAAATGTCTGAACTTCATATGTTTGATGTAGTAATGCAGCCATCAATCACAACGAATGAGAAAAGAATCCATGCAAATCGAAGGTTTGTATTTTTAAAACTACATAAAAAGAAAATTGCGTTTTAAGCAAATATAAGAAACTACTTCACGCGTATATGAAATGATTCCAGAGAGACCTGCGAAGCGTTGTAGTGATTGTGAAGTAGAAACTCTTTTCTTTGTCACTCTTGACCTCGCCATTCGTGACAATACAGTGTTTCCACTTCATTCGTTAAATATTTACACATATCAACTAAAACAAAGTTAATATGCTTTAGTTTGTTGTTTGTGCATATTACATAGTTAAGCACATGTTTTATTACTTCTTACTGGTACAATGTATTTCTGTAAGTCATATATGAGAAACATTCAGCAGTTAATAGCTTGCAGTTCCCGAAACACCCATTGAACCTCAACAACTTTATTTTTGTTCAAGTCTCAAAATTTTCTGCAACTCTTTCTGCGTGCCAAGAAAGCAGGCAAACATTTTTTTTTCCTATTCCAGTAGTTGTCTGTATTATTCGTTCATTCGCAATGTCAGTTGATCAGTTCAGTCTATGAAATGATTTCCGACAGACCTGCGTAGCTTGCATTTATTAAATGTTACAAACACCATAATCAAAATAGATTGTTATGTTATGTTAGTTTTGTTCTTGACTCCTTCAAATGTATTTACACTTGTTCTGTAATCCATAGAATGTGTTTAATTAATGTTCTATTGATACGTTGCCTTTAAAGGTAATTCAATGCTTTACGCGAAGATATTTGTAGAGATACAATAATTGACGGTTTAATTTGCATACGTGTGAACTGTCTTAATTTGCCAAGGCCAATACATATCTTGGCCTTCTTGGAGATAGGAACAAGACATTGTTACTATCTGGGATAAATAAGATGCTTCTAGATTTCATTTATGTTGAAAAACATTTTGTACGCAATATATCACAACTTTTGTATCCTTTCAATATATTCACCGTTAGTGAGGCGTAAAGGTAATGTATGTATGTTTGTTTGTAAGCCATTAAACGGTGTATGCATGTACTTTCTCTGTAAATTTGCATAGTAGTAATATACAAAAGGCCTTTTCAATAAGTTAATCTTTCTAGAGAACCTTAATGATTTATTTCATAATGCCGCTGAACATAAGGCTACGAAAATGTCTCACAAGATTCCAACAATTTTAAACCGCGTTGGAAAGATGTAGCATGAAACTGAAAGTAAGGGCGGCAGTTACATGTACTTTCTGAGAAATACGTTATGTTGGCATTAAATAATACTTTTGCTCACTCCATATGCATGACTTGCTCCAAAACAAAAATTAGCAAATACATGTCTACTTGGACGCTAATACAGTGTGCTATGATCTGCATTAATGAGACAGTTTGCCACATTGAACAGGAACCAAGCGGTTAAACATCTTTAAATTTTTGCCTATGTAACAGGTTAAATTTAAAATTTGCCTCAACAGTATAATCCCTACACGCAGGAAATGTAGTTTATTAGGTTCAATTTGTTCACATTTGAGGCGCACGGAAGAACAAATTGTGCCACAGGTCCGATTCAATCACATCCATGTGAGGCGCACAGAAGACCAAAGTGTGCTCTAGGTCTGATTCAATCACACACATAGGACCGTCCTGGCACAAGTTAGAGTGATTTTAACGTGTAGACAAAATACTGACCTCCACAGATTATTACACACATTTTTTTGGGTACTATTATCATTCTGCTGCACCTGCTAACAATGCACACATTTAAATTATGAGATGTGAGTAAATGTAATGTGGAATTTAGTGATAACTTTCCCATATCTATCTATATATCAATGTATCTATCTATCTATCTGTGTGTGTACCTGTAATACTATATTTTACTTTTAATACTGTGATCACTACCTTATATTACAGAAACTAATTTTCTTACTATTATCATTTTCCTGAACCTGCTATTTCTTCACAAATTTAAATTATGAGATGTAAGTAAATACAAAATGGATTTTAGTGGTAACTTTCTTTGCTCACCTTTATATATATATATATATATATATATATGTTGGTTATATATATATATATATATATATATATATATATATATATATATATTCAACTATCAATCTTATCCATCATTAGTTCTGACCCTTTTTTGTATAAGCGTACAGGCACAAAAACACAACAATGGCATGTATAGCATGGTTTGGGCCTGATTTTTCTAGAAAAAAAAAATCAGCGTGGTTTCTATAGCATGACTGCTAAATATGAATTGCTGCATGTGCCTAATAACGTTTATTTCCCTACTTTTAGTTACGCAAAATATATTTTCTATTGTAGCTAGCGGTTCAAACTGTTAGTACAATTGCAATACATCACTCTGTTGACTCAAGCAGCATTTGACCATCAAACACATTACTCTAACCGTGATAATTCTGCTGGTTTCAACATGTCTGATACGTGTTATTTTGAGTCTGTTCTTCAAATACCACTTTAAACATATCTGTCATCAACTGTATTTGACCTCGTAGCTTATTAAGATCAAGTGTTTCTTGTCTACCTCACCACGTGAGTCTCGATTTAAAAATAGAAAGCACACATTTATAGTATACATCTGCTCCTTTTGGACTTCAACAAATCAAGGCGTTTTGGTACATAATAATGACTTGTTCTGTTTTGTTGCAACATGTTCTACCGCGTGAAAGCTCACTAAAATGATCAATACATTATATTACTCTGTACATTATGAACCACATTTTTACGATTTTGATTATTTTTTGTTTGTATTGTTGCTTTTAACGGCACTTTTACCACAGTATAGTCCATAATGTCACGTGAGCTAAATGCCCTTTCCAAGGACACATCGACAAATAATAAACTTATATCATATGTTGATAAATGCGTCCATTTTCGTTTTGATTGTAGTTGTTAAGAACGAAACATTTTCTTATATCGGTTGATGAGATATGTGTGCATGTATATGGTAATATCTTAAGTTGTCAAAATACAAATTCATACAAACAGCAAACATGATTATAAAAACATTTATGCACATTTATTTGGGTGTTATCATTTGTTTCAAAGTGGAAAAGTGGAAACGTAATCGATTGAAATTGTTTAATATAATTCTTCATTTGATGTTGAGTTTTATACTGAGAACGTAGGAAGTTGTTGTATCTGTAGTAGTAGTAGCAGTAGTACTAGCAGTATTGTCGTTATGATTATTTCATTATTATTATTATTATTATTATGATTATTACCGTATCACCTCTAAATCCATAGAATTCAGTAAATTATACCCTTGAATAAATATGTATTTTCTGGGGAAGGCCTTTTGTTGTTGTTGTTGTTGTTATAGGGTTTAACGCCATTTTTTCAGCACAAGATAGGCTATACATGGCGGCCAGTATTAATGGTGGAGGAAGAACCCTGGAAAATCCCGGGAAGAACCACCGACCCACGAGAAGCTACTGGCAGGCTTTCTCACGTACCTACGTTAGCCGAGACTGGACTCGAACTTACGCAGACAGAGGTGAGATGGCAATGATCCGTAACGGTCAGCGCTTTAGACCACTCGGCCAGAAGGCCTTTTGTCTGATACGAAAACTTGTAGCCCGACATCATTTGCCTAAAATACGATATCATTAAACCAGGACGCACCTATACGTATAGCTGGTGCAGATTATAGTATCTAAACATACGTTGAATGAATATCAATCTGTGCGTAAATAACGGCCAATAACTACCTTACCCGGGTTGAATTAAAACCCCAATGCCTCCGTTAGGTGCAAAAAGTAGTATATGCGAAATCATCTGAGCAATACTTAATCTTGAAAGATATTGGTCCTAAACATCATAGAGGTCCATTAAAAACAGATAAAATCGACGTTTCATCACATTATGAGCCACATAGTTTCTCTCTCGAACTGATAAACACGGCCAATTTTCATCGTTGATGAGCGGATTTCTGTCGAAAGCTGCAAAGCAAGCATTAATAACGTCACTGTTGTAAACGTAAGAAGCAAACACCACACTATGTCGGATTGCCTTCAGCCCAAGTTCGCACTTCAGTTTATATTCCAGCGACCCAGCTGATCACCAATATTAGTTCGAATGTTATTTTTCTGTAATGTAAGCTTTTTCTTCTCAGATCCGATTAAAAACAGCGGGCATGGCTCTCTGTATTTGCTCTCGACTAAATGTGTGCGCCACGTGCGAATGCAGTTGTTACTACTTTCGTCATTAACGGAATTTGTCCAATTTATCACATCACCAATTTTGGAGCACTCCGGAAAAAAGATAGGAATTACGAGTGACTTCAAAGCCTGAAATAAGGCGTGGCACCGCCTAATTCTAAACTGAATATCTGAACGTCGGTTAAACCTAACATCTTGATTATTTCAATTAACGATTTATATCCTATAGCTTTCTTAAATCATTACCCCTAATTTTACACTTTAGTTATAATGGAAGAATGGTGAAATTTATGAATAACGACGGCATTGCGGCATTGAAGTACCCGTGGTTTTGCCTGTGCAATTGCTCATGTGTTTCCACATGATTAATTGGAAACAATGGTAAATTCATTTTTTTTTTTTTTTTTTTTTTTTTTCATTTTAAGCCGTAAACGGTAATGTAATTGCACTGGTCAATGGCATTCGTGTATGGAAATTGATCATGTACTGTCCATTACGGGTGTGGTCATAAGAGAACATTTACATACAATGGAGACCTCTCCGGCGACCTAGTGGTAAAAGCGTCAGCCTCGGATGCGGTAGGCCGAGGGTTCGAACCCCGGCCGAGTCATTCCTATGATTGATAAAAAACGGTACTAGCAGCTGCCTCGCTTGGGGATCAGCATTAAGAGGTTAGTGTTTGGACTGGTCGGCCTGGTGTCAAGATGAAATGACTGGGTAGGACATGATGCAACATGTCTGCGGTATGATGCCTCATTTCTAGACATCACTATACACTGTCACAATGCACACATCGTAGCTATATGAATGAAACATTGCTAAAGCTATGTTATAAATCTAAAACACACACACACACACACACACATATATATATATGTATATATATATATATATATATATATATATATATATGTATATACATAGAATGGAAAGAAAAGGAACTAAGCATAGTTTCATTTTAAGCTTTCATTGCTTGCTGTTTCGTGACAATCTTAATGACATCAATGTTTGAACATGTCCATGTAAAGAAATAAACCAAACAAGACGAATAGGTTTGAGCACCATGGCAATTGTTGAAGCGAACAGTTGTGTAAAATTATAGTTGTCGCTAATAAAATCGACTGTGATAATACACTCCTTGGCAACTATCTTTAGATCAACGGACATACCATTTTAACAATATCTTGTCACTGGGTATAAACTACATAGAGTCAATCAACCGAGTAAATACTGCTGCGTGCAAGAGTATTAATAACTCACAGCAATACTGGCATGTATGAAAGAGAGAGCAATCGCCATTCTGACTTCAATTCTTATTTGAATATAAAGCATTATTTTATATCCTATTTATTTTATATCCCTGACGTTTACTTTGTACAACCCTGCTGGTCTTCAATGCGAGTGTGGATTATACAAGAAGCATTGACTGAAATGTTATAGTCGCATGATTGCATGTTTATTAAAGTTCATATATCCCTGATGATATACATGGAAGGAGGGCAGACCTTGCAGTTTGTAATGCTAAGAGAAGGAAACTAAGTACATGGTTCAAATGTTGAATCTATTCCATATATCTGATACATAACTTGTGGCACTGAGACCATTACTTGACTCTGCGCCTTAATATGTATTCATCCTAGGTAAGGAAACAGTTTATTCTCTTCGAATTTAAATTACCTGCAACGATTCTTTCTTCTATCTACGCAAACGTATATCTCGATTTCCTCTAAAATGTTTGCAATATTAAACGTGCCACACTATCGTCTACAGAGGTCACCAGGTTCTAACATATTAAATGACTTTTCGTTATTTTCTATTATGTAATTGGAATAAATACTCTACAAGAGATAAATATATATGGTTATATAACAACATGATTGCCAAGCCTATCTAAAGGACCGTTAAAAAACATAAGAAAATATATTTCGAACACTACTTTCATTATCAAGTTGATAGAAGACAGCGGGTCTATAATTCCGAGAACTGAACAATAATGGCCCGGGTAGAATAACCTAAGCACAAACATCTTTGTCAACAGTACTTATCAATTGCATTCTACGGTCATCGAAAGTCGTTGGAGAGACGATAGTTTCTCTGATTCCGACCAGGTGCAATAAATAAGAAAGAAAATTCTTCTGAAACAGGTTGAAAAGGTAAGTGTCAATTCTGACGTATTATTTGTAATGCTCTTACCGGTTCTTAATTATTTTCTTAAACCTTACTTCTTTTTTTCTGCTCGTCTCGTATAATTTGTCAACAGGAAAACAACTTATGTTAATCCGAGCAAAGACTTAGCCCATGAATGTTGCTATAAAGACAATCATGTCATAATGAGGTACACGTGCGTACAGATTTTCCGACCTTTTAGGATATTAATATAATTTCATGAATTGTTTAGAGAGTTTGAAGAAGTATGACATGGCCATAGCGATGCCAGTAATTGAGTAAATGATGTTCTGATTTCAATTTTTTTTAATTTATTTATTTATTTATTTATTTACTTATTAGTGTTATATTTAATATATGTTGTGTGCTTGACCTTTGCAAATGGCTGCTGGTAAAGTTCTTACCTACCTGAATTTGTCTTGCCTGAAGGTTGTGCTTATGTGACTTTTGTCATTTTTAAAAAGATGTTCGCTTCGGTTTGAGTTCAAGGCCTTATGTTATTTACAAACAAAGAATGTTCTGGAAGTTAGCTTCCTGGGCATTTTATTGTGTCTTACTTGTAGAAAAAAATGGCGTTTAAGGATATGGTAAATAAACTTATTCATTCTTCTTTTAATTTCAGTCTGAAGAATCATTTACTAATGTGTTCAGTCATAACTTGAGATAAATCATTTATTTAAATTATTATTTGAAATTGCAAAGTGACCATCGATCATATGGGACACTATTTTGTGATCATAGTGAACTCATTAAAATACATTCTGGATTTATCATTATGATTCATGCAGACTATTATCAAGGCATTGGTGCATCAGACTATTCAAGCTTATTGGTACGTCACCACATTCAAGACTATTGGCACATCAGCACATTCGATATTTGAATTCATTCAGATCACTCTATACGTTCTGACTTGTGTTAGAACATTTAGCATTATTTGGGATTTAATTCACAATACTGTAAGTTGTTATTAACGTTTTACTTTGTAACTTAAAGAAATACATTTATATTCATGTTACTAAGGTTGTTGGTCTCACTTTGATTCCGTAACATGGTTTAAGACAAAATAATCGTAACAGTTATATCTTACTCTCACACAGCATTCGTGATTCGCTAATTATATTTATGTTATATAACGATTATAGGCATCGCATATTCATACATTGTAATAGTTCTAAGTTTGTATCCCGAATAAATTCTATATTAAAGGCTTTTTCGTTTGTTTGTAAGTGGGATACATACGTTAGAGTCTAAATTAGTCTTTTTATCGTATGCAGTTGTGTTAAAGCTTTGTTTAGCTTCTTATGGTGGTTTTCGCTTGCATTTTCAACGGTTTGACCTAAATTGTTTATTCCATTTGCCTCAACGGTTACGTTTTAATTTTAACCTAAAGGAGGTAAATCATTCCATTCATGGTGATCCGAACAAAAACAATGGTATTTTGACAAACTTTGCAATTCGTCATGCCTAAGTTTTTCCACTCTCGAATTTGGGATATCGCTACACAATTCCATCTTGATTTTAAAGACGCTTTATAATTAAGTGGATTATTTTTCCACAAGTTGTCTTTCATGGAAACATTTGTTTTTTTTTCCAAATAGGAACATCTCCTTATCATGATGCCATCCTTTTTCTCTAAAGGCAAGACACAATTATTAAAACCAACATAGTTTATTATAGTAATTTATGTGCGCTACATCTACTACGAACTCAAAAATTTCAATCCTCACTTGTATTATGTAAGAATAAAATAAGAATAATATGTATGTAATAAGAGAATTTTCTGTGCAAAACAGACCTTTCTGCGATAAATGTAATGTTATTTCTTCATTCTTAAATTAGCTTACAAGGAACGTTTCAGATACCTCACCAAAATACATACAGATAAAATGGGTAACTTGGTGTTCATTATACCGTTTACAGGCACAGAAATCACATTTACAACTACAGTAATCACGTTTACAAGTACAGTAATGACGCTAATAAACTGTGAGTTCAAAATAAAGACATTTACGTTTTATACCAAACAAATACTAATCATCTGGCACGTGTTTTACCGGAAATGACGCTCACGAAAAACAATGACCCTCATATTGACTTACGGTTACGAACAATTTATTCCAATTAGCAGCTACAATTATGTAGTGTTGTATATCTTGCGATTTGGAGGCACACATTAATACGAGAGATAGGCAAAATGTTGGCAAAATATAAGTGGAAGATTAAAGAAGGTTCCTTAGGAGTAAAATCCTTAAATTTAATAATGTTCCATCAAAGAGCATGCGCTTTTAAAGACACAGAATGAAATTTGGATTCTTTTAAACAAATTAATACAGTTAGCATTGTTGGGGTGGGAATAGAATCAACGAATATGGGCTAGATGGACAAACTTTTTAGCGTAACACTTTTAAACTTACGATATCAATGCCAGCGCGTTTACCAATTTGGATTTACCCTATTTACTTTGTGTACTACTGCCTTCAAGAATGCATTTCGTGGCCGAGGAAACATCGCAGTCTGTTCAATTACAGACTCTTCACCTAAATTTTTTCTCAGTCATTTAATTTTGATTTGCAATCTACATTCAACCATCCCCAATTTGATCAATCGTTTTACACATACGTACGAGAGTGATATCTCGTGGGGCGGTGGTTCTTTCCGGGGTTTTACAGGGTTCTTCCTCCGCCATTTATACTGGTCGCCATGTATAGCGTATCTTGTGCTGAAAATGACGTTAAACGCTACAACAACAAAAACAACGAGTGTGATAAAAGCTAATTAAACAACGGTTCGATCTATATTTTATCCAGGGTATTGCCCTTAACAGTCTTGCAGTTTGTTGAAGAGTGTATCAAGTACCGATATCGGTGACACTTGATATCGAATCGATAAAGTAACTTTAAGTGCCGTCAATGATAATTTGTATAATTCATAAATAAATGTATCTGAATTAATCTCTTTCTTAATATCTGCTTGTTGCGGGTTGGGATGGAATTGTTTACTAATCATTTATGAACCGCGTCCTCATTACTTCCAAAAATGTAAAGTTCTTAGACCTGTTCATTCTGATGGAGAGACATACAAAGAGAGGGAGAGAGTGAAAAATGATAATTAGTCTAAATACGGAAATATAGCATACAATAGGGCAGGTATAATTTCCTAATGGGAAAAGAAAGTAGTTCTAGATATGACCACAGTAGCGAGACCCCTTTAATCGCTACATCGTGGCGATATCTCCTTACCTCTCACTGTTAATTTCTATTGTATCATTTTAAACTATATAACAAATGTGTAACATGTTATAGTTTATAAAAGAGTCTTTCTTCGGGGCCCAAGATAGATTTGAAGAGAACAGAAAAGTTAAATACATTTTGATATTGCCAAACCATTAATTAGTTTATATAAATCAGGAAAATATAGATAAACATAGATGCCAAAATTTGAATCGAATTGTATATAATTATTGCATCGTCATCATCTTCGCCGGCATGGCAAATATATCGCGTTCTGTCTTGAAACACTTTTAATTACCTTGATCCATCACTTTTGCCTATTTTTAGTAATCATTTTCATCTACATCTTTGACAGCTCTTCTTTTCTTATCTATTTTTCTTGGTTCGGAATGGTTTTGACGGCTCTTCTGCCTTATCCCTGTTGTGTCGTAGATGGAGGAATAAATACATTTAATAGCGATGTGAAGGCAACTTATGGAGTGTCTCGGCAACGAAGAGTTCCTTTCCTGTCTAAATCAACCTATTTGTCCTGCTTTCATCAGGGCTGTTAAGGGTTAAGAATTACTTTTCCCCTCAACTAAAGTATTAGATGTCCCTAGTTTCAAGTTCTGTTATTCAGGACTTGATTATTCACAATGCAAGATAGTAAGACGGATTGATTCATATCGCACTGTGTGAACTGAGCGAGATGGGTGATCTACAACTGTTTTGAACAACTCCAATAGTAGAATGGTTTATTATGTATAATTACTGTCATAATGATAATATTGCCGGTGTTGATGCTTCCGACCATTAAGATAAATGTAACACACACACACACATACACACACACAAGTAAAATGTTGTTTTACAATATTTATGAAACGAAGTAAATTACATTATGATTCAATACATGATAGCATTTGACAACAAGTGGCAATATTCCACACATTTTGTCAATCACGTGTGAACAGTTGAGATTGGTGTGTAATGGGCACAAGGTTAGTAACTACGAGTCACACATCAGCCTTGTTTTACATTGCTGAATGACAAGTTTTGTTGTGACGGTTTATAACTGCAAAGTACAGTTGCCTTGCATTTAATCAATACAATGTAAATGTATTGATATAAATGTCATAATCCTTGCTATGTCAATCAGTTTACACACCAGCAAGTTTGCAAATTAATAGGAGACTATCTACCAATCCTAACTTTTCTTAATATATTTTATCTAAGACTTTTTCTCCAATTAAAAGTTTTGATGACAACATAAAAAATGAAAGACTTATTTGATACTGGATCAGATTTCCCTTTATCACAGAAAACTGACATCTGCGCAGCACAAGGGTATCTTGTAGATTCTAGGCAAGTAGTATATGGGGGCACTTTACGGACAATGGGAAAATACATTACAGACACCCCTGGGCACGTTTACGGACAAAATTTATACGGACAAAATGAAAACCCTAGGCACGTTTACAGACAATGGGAATTTTGTATAGGGATAATAGGAATAGAACAGGTGGGATGACGTCATGCTACTGGACACTTGCAACAATGTGGCAAGTGGCTGACCTGAATACGCGCGGCTACCATTCTAGGTAGGGAGAAATACAAGAGAGACATATACATATATAAACACATAAATACCACAAATAGGCAAGAAAGAATAAATATCTTTTCGAGGCATATGAAAGTGGCCCTGAAAAGGGCCTTTGGGTTCTTCTTCTATTGTCTCCACTTCTTCCACCAGTTCTTCACTTTTCCAATAATTCCTTTCTACTTCTTCTTTTCCTTCTCTGGCATCCAATCTGGATGTCCCATTGCTCTGAATGTGTCCTGTACTTGATCCAGTTGTTGTTCAGTCTGTCAAACTCTTCTTTTCTCTTTCTGTTTTCCTTCTCCTTCTCTCTTGTTCATGTGTCTTTGATTTTCTTTTCTTCTTCTTTCATCACTTTTCTCATCATGTCTTCAGATTTCCTTAACTTCTCTAATACCCACTGGACAAAAGACCACTCGGTTAAATTGACTATATCTTGCAAAATGTTCCTCACCTAGATGGCATTATCAAGGGCCTCCTTCAATGTCCCCACTCGTACATATTTAGGACGTATGAAGCCTCTTAATTTCTCTACTTCCTCCTCTATCATACCTTACAACAGATCCCTGGCTACTTTCAGGCTGTTGACTTGACTGGCCACAAAGTCTTTCGTAACTGAATATTTCCATTCTTTTTCAAGGTTTCCACCACGTAGGCTGCATCAACCATCCAGTACTAACTGTCTTTCAATTAGATAAACAAATTCATTTTTTGAAGGTGTTGACTAGTCAACGTTGGATAGCCAGACTGACTGACTGAATTGATTATAGTCGCATATGCACCTCTGTGCTTGCGCAACTTGTTAATGCTCGATCGTGAGCTATTAAATAGTTCTGGATTATAGCAATGATGGAGCCCCTCTACAATCCAGCGTTTATGTACGATGGTCGTACTTTTCAGTTATGTCTGGCTGAGGAAAAAGAGGAAAAGGTCCCAGTAGGGCGCCAGCGCGACCGTTATGGATGCTGTACACGCCCCGAAACGCCAGTCCGAACTGTCAATATATCAAATTCAGTCCAGTTGTACTAGTGGACAATAAAAAGAATCCAATAGTGTGTAAGCCACCTGTGTAATTAACCTAATAAAATAAGTCTGTAAATTTCGTTGTTAGTTTCGTTGAAATTGTAAATTTGTGTACAAAGTGTACATAACATTTTCAAAATTATACCAATCAGTTAAGTAAAAATGACTTATACATGTTTTGCATCACGCTTAGTAAATGTAAATAATTTTTTTTTCTGGGCGGTAAACCAAAAGGGTCAAAGTCGGTATTTCCAACAGAGATTTTATCAAAAAGGTTTTCAAGCCAAATTGAAAACCTATTTAGTCAGGCAAATTTGACAATCGTTCTACTCTGTCTTCTTATCTTCGATTGCTTGTTGGAGTACAGGCTGCATTCGGTTTGTGGATGTTATGGTATATGACGGCGTTGTATCTGTTTTCCTAGTGGCTGCACCGGTCTTCTGCCTCCCTTGCTTGAAGAAACCGCCTAGTGGCTGACACTCAGTCCAAAAAAACTTCCTACGTCTGCAGCATCATTCTTCAAGACATCCATGGATTTCATTTCCACAATGTAACTGCCCCACGGAGTCCAGAAGTATTCGCCCATACTGGCTACCTCCTTTATTCAAGTGGCCGCCTAGTCGTGCTACCTTCTTTTTTTCCTTGTTTGGGGCTGTTGTGTGAAATCTTCATATCTGCAGCGCTTGTATAGTGTAGGGTCGTTTGATTCCAGAGGTTTTCCACCGCTTAATGGCCACGTTGTTTACTTTTCTGTTCAGTGGTCCTGTTGTGCAGTTTCCCCCCTTTTTCGGCCTACTCCCCCCTCTCTGCGCCCCCGATATGCCGATGTTGCCTGGTTGGTGTCCTCTGCCTGACTGATGAATGGAATGAATGTTTGTAGACTGATATATACGTGAAGCACGGACGTGAAGGAAAACATTCTTTGCACTGACTTCACATATTATGTACTATCCATACAAACGAACAAAAATGCATAAAACACACCATATTTACTATCCACACAAGCGGACGGGAACGCATAAAGCACACCATATCTACTATCCACACAAACGTACGAGAACGCATAAAACACACCAAATCTACTATCCACACAAACTTACGAGAACGAATAAAAAGCACACATTATATTATCCACACAAACGTACGAGAACGCATAAAACACACACACACTAGACTATCCACACAAACATACCATATCTATTAACCACACAAACGTACGCGAACGCAAAACACACACACACAGACACACAGAGAGACAGACAGACAGACACACGCACACACACACACGCACACACACACACACACACACACACGCACACACACACACCTGTAAAGGATTAAGTGTTTGTACTCACACTACTCTACATTCACACAAATTGGCAACTTGATTAGTCTCTCTTTTCTAGAGATCTGGTTAGTCCTGAGAAGGGCTGTTTTTCGAACTTCAGATGCACCTGGTTAATGCTGGCACCTTCCAGGCCTGGCACCACAGACACATCTCCTGCTCCAATCATTGACCCAATTCACATTAGTTGTTGGTAAAGCAGAAGGTGGTTGACTGGCTTCATTCTCCCAATCTTCGCTTTGAGGGATAGTGAAAACTTGTTCCCTCTGTCTTCTACGCCACAGAAGTGGCTCCCACTCTGACGTTGTCTCTCCAATTCCACCATTGACTCCTCCTCCCAGTTTTCTGTCTGGAGGACAGAGGCTCTTGGTATTGGTGGCAGAGGTTGTGGCTGACGTTGTTGTTGTGGCTGTGGCTGTGGTTGAGGTGGCGGTACTGCTTGATGCTGTAGCTGAACTCGTACTGGCTGTGGAGGCGTCCTCACCTCAGGTTTGACCTCGCACACAGGTCTTAGGATGAGGTGAGGCAGGTTCCCTCGCTTCTTTTCCTTCTCCTCTTCTTTCTTTTTCTTCTCTTTCTCCTCCTCTATCCTGGCTTCTTCTGCAAAGGACTCCATATCCAGCTCGTCCAGGAGGCATAGTCCAGGTGCATTTGAAGTTCTAAAAGTTTTGTGATTCTCTTACTCATGTTCAATGTCGACGAGTCAACGTGGATAGCCAGACTGACGAGCGTTTCTCTTTATATCCGTGGAGCACGGACGTGAAGGTAAACATCCCCTGGCACCAAAACTTACCATCACATCAAGCGCGCGGACCTAAAAGAAGCAATCACATTGACTTTTCTTACTTACAAACACAAACATGCATTATCCAACAAGACAGAGAAACGATGTATGGATTTTTACTGACAAAATAAACGAAGTACTTATAGACACACTTCGAGTTTTTAAAACATAAACAGAAAAATTTGTTTTGGCAATTGAATTAGTATGTCTTTTCGAGATTATTGGTGATAGACCTGAAAAGGACTGTTTTTGTTGACGGGGAGTTGACGGGGAGTGATGGCAATTTTTTTACTGTCTAAGATTGCGTCCCCGTCTGACGACAAGCTTTCCTACACGATACGGTCTGCTTCTTCGGAAAGAGAAGGAGAACTCCTTGGTGTCCACAAGGCAGTCAATAAAACCTCTGTCTGGTTCGTGCTGCTGTTGCTGCTGCTGCTGTTGCTGTTATCTCTGAAGTCCGTACTTCTCTGTTCATTCTTCTTGTTCTTTCTTGATTTCTTCTCTGAAGACCTCTTCTACCAGGTCTTGGGTTATTGTTAACATCCTAACATTCTCTATCTCTTCAGGCTTTGGTATCAGGTTTATCCTGACACGATGTAAATTCACTTAAGATTCGTTCAGATTGGCTTGTCTGGAGGCATGTTCATAGGTAGACGAGTGAACCATGGATGGCCAGACTGGAGACCGACCCGCTTTATATGGTTTAAACGCGGACGAGATAGAAAACATCCCTACTAGGGTTTTTGTTGAGTCGACACGTTATGATAGCTAATGTCATGGTGAGGGATAGAGAGAAGTCAAAGAACACATATTCACAGTCTTTTTTTGAAAACAAACGACAGACACATTTTTTCAAAACACAACTTTTTTATTCAACAAACAATTAACCACTAACAATAAACAATAACATCATACAAACTTTTATGACAAAGTTGACAACGTTGTGAAATCATGTGAGATTTCCACTGATGGAAGTCATGAGGACATTGATGTACTACGTTTCCTAGCTAAAGACAAAAGATAACCATACTGGTCACAAAACCATCGATCTACTTCCTCATCGTTTCTAGATGAATTACTATCAAAATAAGTCACTAAATGTTCTAAAATATATCTAAGACTACGTTGATGAAGAAACTAAACACAATATTGTCCACACACCATGGAATCTGTGCCTTGTAATTTCACATTATTGTATCGTGTCGTCTGGGCATTTCTTCTCATCAAGTAGATGATGTTGTCCTCCAAAGGGGGTAATCCATACGAATCAAAATACTCCATACAATCCACTTTAGGGAAATACACGGTGACCCAGTGGGTTCTTGGGAGATGACTGTCGTCCCAGTTGATGACATAAACTTGATGGTATTGAGGTTTGCGATGAGGTAGTTCATCTTTATCGCACACGACAGGGTTCCAATAAGCAGTGTAAGAACTGTTGGTGAAAAGGTAATACAGTTCTCAGGTATCCATTTTTTCTTTTGTTGTTTTGTTCACTAGTAATGGTAAGTCATCAATTCAATTCTGACCTTTTGTTTGAAAATATCTGTCAAGTAACCCTTTCTTTGCTTCGTCTCCGTACTTTTGGGCTAAGAGAGCGTTGATGCGATAGATCTCCAGAGTAGTCAATGGAGGGCAGGAATGACCACGCAAGCCTTTATACCACTCATGCAACACTGATTCTTCCGAGAAGAGACTCCAAGCATCGTCCAGTCACTCGTCCAATTTTTCTTCTTGACTCATCGTCAGACATTTCTCGTGGTGAATTTGACTAGGATAATCGTTTTGACATCCATAGCAATCTTTCTTGGTCAATTCCGTAATTTTATCCGACAAGTGTTTGGCTAAACAGGACACTAAATGTTGTTGTTGTTCTGGCCTTCTGACATGACCACTATGTCCTCTTCGTCTTTGTCTTGGTGTTCTGCTTTCACGGTATCCTCCCGTTGCATTTCCAAAGATTCTCTACCGTTCAAAGAGGGATAAGAATCTGCCATAGTTTCTAATAGTCTAGAATGACTTCTCTCAAACTGTTGATTTCTGTGGTATTATCGAATTCGGCATAGAGGATGACGTTCACCGGCTCGGCGAGAGCTTCTGAAAAATGAAGTTCCGCACGTAGTTGACCGCATTTTATAGGGTGGAAATGTCCCTCGTCGCTGCCTTGGTCTGGAGTGAAATCAAAGGCCCACAAAGTGCAACCTCCTACATAAGCTTCGTACGAAATGCCGTGACTGGTGTTGGTTCCTAATTGCCCGGTAGCTTCGTACAGGGACAAGGACGATCTCAAGTAATTCTTCTGGGCAGAGTCCAGCAGCAATGGTGAACGTTTGTACTTCTACGTGTCGTATCGGTTACTTGGCGGTCGTTCTGCTCAATGTGTGAATGATGTCGTTTCCTGCTTTAGGTAACACTTCTACATGGCGCAGTCTGCCTTCTTGTACGATGGTTTTGTACTCGTTGGCACGAGCCATCAAATGGAAAGCGACACTGCTGCGATTTAGTCTCAGGCGAATATCCACTCCGTTGAGCAAATTCTTATCTTTCAACCACATTTCCAAATGCAAACGATCCATCAGTTCTAAACTACGGCCTTGCAGGATTTTCTTTTGACGGTCGTTAAAGCCCAAATTGTAAGGATTGTCATCTGCTGTCAAGGCTGAGTCGTTAAAAGTGTCCTCACCTGGGGTGTCAGGTTTCCATACCACACAAGCATCCAGATGAGTGTTCTTGGCCTCTTTTCCGTACGTCAAGAGATTTTCCAGGCACGCTCGGTAAGGGTAAGTATCCATGCTACTGCTGACTGTTTGTTATTCAAGTACAAATCTGAACAAAGAATGCATGAAATTGTTGACGGGAGCTACTGTAGTATCGGCTCTCGGAATGGTGTTGTCCGTTTTGATCACTTTGAGTTTCAGATAAAGTAACTGCTATTCAGATCGATGTAATCTTCGGGCTGTTCTTTGATTTCAAACTCGATGGGACCTGAATCCGTCAAAGAGGAGACGGGACGAAATTCGCCCCATTGGGATTCTTGCATCATCATCATGGTGGGTGGCATGGCAAACAGATCCAGTTCCGACTTGGAACAGGCACATGACTCTCGGTGCATCATTTTCTTTCTCTCTCTCTTTGATCTTTTAATAATCAAAAAAGTCTAATTCTCGGACGATTTTTCTTTTATTAGTCTTTCTAGCTCTGGTGGTGTGAAGTCCTCTGAACGGGTGTTTTCGTCATCTTTTTCTGCCTTGTCCTTGCTGTGGTGTCAGGGAGCATGAATGCCTGACTCGGCAGCTCCAGGGCATTTATAGGAGTTTCTCGTCGTCCTAAAATGTCTTTTCCCGTTTGAAGCAAGACCTTTTTGCTTGCTCTGAAGAAAGTTTCTGTATGATTTTGTTTGTCAATGATGACATTTTCGAGAAATTCTTTACCTTGCTTCAAGGCGGTATCTTTCTTGGCGTGCAATCCCCGAGTCACCATCGGTTTCAAAACGGGAGCCACCGAACGAAAGGCCGATTTTAGCATGTCCTCTCTGTTGAGCGATTCCTTGGTACACAGGATACATGACTGACAAGGGGTTAGAGTAATCGTTTTCGAAAATGCAGTTTCACTGTGATTTTCCCTTTGGTGAATGGAATATTTTGTCCTAGATCTCCTTTTATAGTAATGTTGACTGTGTCGAAATACGTGATAGGTGTTTCCACTTTCCTAATCAGTGTTCGTGGCAGAACCCACTTTGAAAGGAATGACACGCAGCAACGGTACGGAAGAGTGTCCCACCACGTTGTACTCCACCACATCGGAGTACACAAAGATCAAATTCAGTCTTTGGTTCACTTCTACAGGGAATCGAAAATATTTCGCAAAATCCGAATTGCCGGTAACGGCTGTAATTTCGTTTCTAATCTTGATTAACTTTTGGTCTCCACCCAAAACGTCATACAATTCAGGACAAAATGTAATGGCCAATACTTTGTCCTCTGAAAATTTTATTAGTAGGCGACGAGCTATTTTGTGGTATTAGATTGTGACACTTTTTCTGGTTTTCTCCAAGACTTTGCCAAACACGGTATTGAACCTGTCAGCAATGGTGTTCACCAAATGTTGACCACTAAAATAATAGCCTGGGGGAATTTTAAACCGATAAGTGGTCCGTTTAGTTTTGGGGTCTTGTGTTTTCATAGAGTCACCTACACTGGTGTGTTCATCCAAGTGTAGTTGCACCTGCTTGTAATGAACCTCTAGCGTAAAAATGTTTTGATTTTCGATGATGTTTTTCATTTGTGTAGGGTGAACCATTTCCACTAAAGCCACTTTACAATGGGCTTCGTGATCCAATTGGATGGCCTGAGGTAATTTGACCGTGTAACAGCATAAGGTGTTATTGGGAAACACCTCCATGGACCTGTTACTGGGGAACGTTAAGTAAAATTGGTTGTTCATAATTCCAGAGTTCTAGTGTCCGAGCCATGCACACGTTTAGTGACACGAAACAATTATGTGGTCCAGTTGGGTAAGTAACCTTTGTCGAAAGTGTGTTTGGTTTGCCAATGCGCACCCAATATCCTTCTGCCAACACTCCACCTTTCTTTGGGACAGTCACTGTCGGGGACGTACCAAACAGGCGCTCGAGGACGGTCACTTCGTTGTCGGGAGTCACTTCTTGGGGGGCACGTCCGATGCTTCGATGGTAAGATTGGTTGTACGATTGGACTAGGTGTGGCAAGACGTCGATGTACTTGAGAGTGTGTTGATGCGTAAAAATATTTCCACATACGTTCTTTCAAGGTGCTTTGAATACGTTCCACGATGCTGGCTTTGGTTTTGGTATTCTCGGTGGTGAAAAAATGAATGTCACGTTTCTTCAATTCTTTCTGGAAAGCTTGGTTCAGACATTCGGTGCCATTGTCGGTTTGCCATCGAAGAGGGTGACACCCGCTTTGTTTCAACACCAGTTTGAGGGCTCGCACTAACTCACTGCTCGATTTGGAAGTCAATGGCCGGACCCAATCAAATTTGCAAAAGACTTCGATGACACAAAACAAATATTTGTAGTCACGATTGTAGGTGGCCAAATGAGAGACATTAGCTAAATCGCCTTGCCATTGATGATCGATACCCTCCACTTGGGTGCGACTTCTGGAAACTTTTCGCCGAATGGGTTTGTGTAAGGTGTACGTGGATTGTTCTTGTAACCAGCGTTGCACTTGAGGTAAACGGACACTTTTCAGTCGAGTTTTGGCATCACGATACAATTTCTGAACTCCTCCGTAACCTGCAGGTTGGTATGGATCGTAGTAAATGCTGGCTAACACTTTCTTGATTTTTTTAATAAGTGATCCAATCTTCTCTGATGTTACTCTGAATGGGACCAGGGTGTGGTTTAGAAACGGCTTTACGTGTCCGATGTGCCACGGGAGTAGAAGTCGAAGGTAATGGTGGTGGTGGTGGCGGTACTGGAATGGCTTTAGTCTTCCTTTTTTTAAACTTCTGGTATACCTTCTTTTTTTCTGACTTCTGTGGAAGGTGGAGTGGACATCATCTTTTTAACCCAAGCTTTAAGTTCTTCTCGTTGGGGAGTAGGGAAAGTGGTCAACAAGAACATGCTGTCTTACTAGGGATGGGAGCTTCTGACGGTGTTTGAAGACTTCTCTTGCCTCTTCTTCCTTAGACATCCGTGGGGCTGCATCTGTCTTGACCGCTGGCGATAGTGGTGGTGGTGAACTTCTCATCAGTGTCTTAAAATCTTTCAGAGTGGATACATCTGTTTCGTCTAAAGCCTTCTGGTGAAAGAGTTGCAGTCGTTGCAACAATTGACCGTACCGTTGCGATTTTTCCGTTTCTGACAAATCGCCGCGATCCATCAATGATTGCAATTCGTGTTGTAACTGGGACATCTCGGTCAAATGAGGTCAATGTTTGGTGCGTTGTTCTTGCCAACGATGGTATTCCATCCATCGTTTGTAAGGCACTAAAGCCAGTTTTCGTCCTTCCATTGGATTTCAAGGATCACGTCTGAGATCTTTTAACTCCAGGGGTCCCTTTGTCTTCTTGACCCTTCTACCTTGGAGCTATGGCGGGTAAAATTTTTCCCAACATACCCAATATAGGTCTCGCTATTACATTGGCAAGAAGCCCCATTAGGGGTAAAAATCCGCCGGGTTAAACCAACATTTTTTTCTTTTGACGAATGCGTATTTTGTTTTGGACAATTTGGCAAAGAACGTGTCGATGTTTGGCTAAGCATTCTTTCTGGTGTTTAGATAAAGGTATTGTGCCTTTCAAGACATTCAGACAACATTCGCTCAAGGTATCGATGACGTCTTTGCATGCGGTTTAAATGAGTTTTTTGGCATGGGTGGAGAAGCTTTGGACAGGAAGGACATGTCCCAATGTTTGACTAAACGAGGAGGCAGTCCTTTCCTTTTCTTTCCCTTGGGGGTAGAAGAAGGATGTCTTTTGGCGGTTGACATCTCTCTTGGTTGGTTCGTTGGTTCCGGGGAACACTCCTAAAAATACATTAACGTTGATGACTTGTCACACGGCCTTTTATTCTTGTTTGGGACAATCGCTTCGTTATAAAGGTGACAATTTGTTTTCCAAAATCGCCAAAGAATCCTCCTCTTTGGTGGCTTTTCCTTTCCTTTGGACGAGTGTGTCTTTTCAGGGACAGACGTAGATGTTTTGCTAAGCGTTTTATCGGATGACGTGACTGTCCTTTTCTTTTTTCTTTTCCTTCTTGGACACGAGAACGACGATGAGGGGACATCTTTTGGGCACAAAATACACTGAAGTCCATGCGTCCTTTTATCTTATTTTTTATGGAGCTTGTTCTCTATCTTTTTGGCGAAATTATTTACTAACTTATCCATTGATAAAAAAAAATCCTCCTCTTTGGTGACGTCTCCTTTTCTTTGGACGAGGGTGTTTTTTCAGGGACAGACGTTGATGTTTGGCTAAGCGGTTATTCGGATGATGTGACTGTCCTTTTCTTTTTCCTTTTCCTTTTTGGACAGAAGAACGACGATGGTGACTGTCTGCACGTCTTTGAGGGGACATTTTGTGCGTTCCTCGGGTCTTTTGTATACTGATTGTCGGCTCGTCGTATCATTTACATCTCGGGAATCACACGTCATGGAGGGGTTCGCAACGGATTCAGTCGGGACAGTTCTTGCTTGGACAAACCGAGTAAACTCTTTAACTCGCCCGATCTCTCTTGGACTTTGATTTTGGCGGCAGGTACTTTGTGAGTAGTGGCTAGTGCCGCTAAAGAGGAAGTTGGTGTCACCGATGGAGGAGAAATCTTTGGAGACGCAGGTTTCCAATGTTTCGTCAAATTAGGAAAGACACGTGTCAAATCTGGTTTGGCTGGCATCACTAACAACGGAGAAGTGGAAGAACCTGAGCCTACTGGATACGCAGTCACCGTTGTGGCAGATCGTGGTTTGCGAATGTAAGGTTGCGTCCTGTCGGCAGTACCTCTTTTGCGGGTAGAAGCTGTTTTCTGTGGGCTTTTCCTTTTCTTTTTCTGAGGCTGTGACCTGGTCTTGACACTGCTGCTTTTTATTTTTTTTTTTTCATCTGGGTACGTTGTTGAGAGTTTTTTTTTCGGGTAGGACTTTGGGAGCATTGGGATTCCATTTTAAGAGGAAACGAATGATGACACCTCCTAGAGAACCGCTACCTCCAGGTTTCAAAATGATTTGCTTTTCGGTTTGAGTGTCGATGCAAGGATAATTGCGTCCAGGCTACTTTGTTTCTCTCAAAAAATGTTTGGTTTGATGTGGAATCTGAATGATGCCTTGCAGTAATTGAAGTGTTGTCACCGCAAACCATCGTTAGACTTCTTTGAGACTAGCTTCTAAGACACGAGCACGTATTTGTGGATTTTTCTCGCGAATGATGCCGTACAAGGCACGAATCAATTTGACGGGAAGATGAGACTGAAGGGACGTCATGTTGACGATGTGTGAGACAGACCCAAAGCGACAGAGCTTTATGTAGACTTTGTTTGGTTGTTGTTGTTGTTAAGTCGACGACGGGGACGTGTACACGACAGGCTCTCCGTCAAGGCACCAGTGGTGAAACAGATGGGTACGAAATCGCAAATAATCGGGGGTGGTGGGTTTTAAATCCACGAGTAAATAGGCTTGTGGGGTTTGAGTGACATCGTCGTACGCATGAGTCAGCCAAGGAATTCCTAACTGTTTGGCTAACGCTTGCACTTGCGATTTATCTCTAGGGCTTTTAAACAAGACCACGTAATGAGCATTGAGACTGATGGTGCGATGGGATTTACTTTGTTGAAACAAATTTTGAGTGATGTAAATGACACTGGCATTACGATGATGCCCTTTGCACGTAAACCAGAGTTCAATTTCTTCTTCTTCTTCTCCTATCATGTCGTCGAAGATGACCAGATGGGTTTGACTGGAATCAGGCACGATCCCGTAGTCTTCGCCAGGAATGCCTTCCACAAAGACGATGGAATCGCCTTGACTTTCTCACAGAAGGCTGTACGCCGATTGTCACTGTTTGTAACACCACACGATTCGTTGACGTGGACGATCGATCAAATGATGTTTATGTTTGATCAAACGTTTACCAAATTCGGGTTTGCCTGAACCGCAGGTTCCAGCAATGAGCATGTTGAAGGGATGGCGAAGATACAAGGCCTTCCAACTGGTTCGATCTAAGTGTTCGTCAATAAGTTTGAAAGTGGAGGAAGAGGGAGCAGAGACAATAGAGGTAGCCATACTACTGAAAGGAATGTCACTTTTGACACGAAAATACACAAGGCAAGAGTTTTTATACTTTTTTTTCAGGACACGTTTATATCTATCTTTAATTGTGAACAACACGAAAGACAAAAATACATAAAGGCCAAATGGCTAAGTACATGAATAAAAGGCATCAAAACGATCATAGTGGAATATAAACAAGTCTTTATACAACATTTTTGGTGATCAAGATGAAGTATCGTATGGACAATGTATAATGTTCTTAGAGTCTCTACACTCCTTGGCACAGTCACACAGGAGTCCTCCTGGAATGGTCTTTCAGGGATGTCGATGACGGTCCCGTCCTGTCCTGAAGAGAGTGGTTCTTCTTCTTCTTCTGATACTGTCACTAACATAGGTTTAAAATTTTTTTTTTTTTTTTTTCACTGAACATTTTAATTTTTTAGGTTGACAAATCTTCGGCATAGCGTGCCACTTCTTTTGTCCAAGCTTCGAAACCCCAACTTTACCAGTCATGTATATCTTTCCAGTGAGGGTGTAAGTCACAAGGTACACACACATCATCTCGTACACATCTTCAGTACCTAAAAGTTGACGAATCTTTCTTTCCTGTAGAGGTTGTGGCATGGTAGTCAGTTTTAATACCCTCCTTGGTGTAAGTTAATAACTGTACTTTTTGAACAGCATCGGTTTTATTTCAGTACCGCACCAAAAATGTTTAGTCACTAACTCACACACCACACGTCGCACAGAAGTTTCCTTTTGAACTAAGTTAACACTGTGTAAAATATTTTGGTAATCCTCTAACTCGTCCGTCGGAATTCGGTGTATTAGAAACACATTGTAAGTTGAATGAGTGGCATCCAAAACTTTATGAATAACACGCGATTCATCAATGTCTGACCAATGGAACGCTTTGAAATGGACCAGACCTCTTATACCATTCAGGTACCAGTGATTCCAACATCGGCGACGTAACGGATGCAATTGTTCTTTGCGTTTCATTTGTATTTTCACCAACTCTCGGTAAATGCATTCTCTCATCTCCACAGGCAAACCACGAATGTTCTCTTGTAATGTATCCATGACCATGTCAGTCAAACACTTCTCCTAGAGCGAAAGCAACGGATGTAGAAAGTAATTTCTGACCACTGCCATTCCAGGAAACGGTCAAGAATATCGTTAAAATCTTCCAATATAAATGGTCTAAAGCTAATATTCGGAAGAACGCACACTTGATCCAGAACAATCTGATTTGTTTTTTGACTTTTGTCAATTTCCTTTAGTGAATTTCTCGACATAAAGGTTCTTCAGTCACCCATTGAAATTTTGCTCTGACACGTCCTTGCCAAATGTCCTTGTAGATCTTCTCTTGCAATTCGTTTGGTAATCTTTGAATATTATTTTTTAAATGGGGTTTAAATACTTGTCTAGGTGTTGTCCAACGTTCGACTCCTAGCCAAGCTGGTTTCTAAAACAGCATGGTATGCAACTTCAATGACGAGGTCCCACTAAAGGTAAGTAGTGGCAATCCGGAGACCATCGAGCTCGTTCCAGGTCAGAGGAATCTTTTTTCTTCCACTTGTGAAGTGACACACCGCAACTGAAGCACTTGACTTTATCCCCTTCGCCCAAGTAGATAAATCCGGCTCTAGCTAATTCTTCCGGGGTACGTCCTCACGGATATTTTGGTCAGTTTCCTTGGAAAATTTGGAACAGACTTTCAAATTTGCAGTATTTCAGGCAATCGCACAGGGAAAGAATATTCGTCTTTCACTGGATCATTTCGATGAGGGTAAGGTGTAATCCGCAGGAGTTTGCTCAGTTTTGGATGACATCCATAGGGTGGTAGCTGGATGGCTTCATAATGATGACATCCACCATGAAAACCAGTAAAGTGAAAAGGTGTACGATAATGATTGGTATCGCTTTCGCATCCGCCAGGTTTGACACGCACAGCATCACTTTCCATGGTAAGTACAGTCATAGCAAACTTTCCATGATGTGGTACTGAATCGCTGAGGGCACAGCGTATGGCATCCCAGCCATCACAAGGCACATCATCGCGCTGCACTTGAGCATCATTGAACTTGAATTGTGCTTCTCTTAAAGGATTCATCTTTCTCGCTTGGTGTTGGTAGTTACAATGAACTATCGGTCTTGGACGTTGTCCCTTTTTATATGCTGACCAATATCGGCGTGACCGTACGGTAAAGTGAAGTGATTGGGAAGCCTTACTCGCTTCTGGTACACGATCTGATAGACTTTTTCCAAGGGACGACTAACGATTTTGTGTGTGGGTAAACGTACAATCTTATGCGGTTCGTGGGTGGTCACTTTAAAATGTCCATCCTGTCCAGACTGCAAGGCTTCTTTCAATACGCCAAAGTTCAGCACTCGACTGGTGCGATAATTGAGAGTCAATCCTTTCACTTTACACTCGGTTTGCACTTCTCCTTGTGGGTCTCGGTATTCGTAGCCGTAATTTTTGGGACCGCCACTTGCAAAACTTAGAATCTTGTCGTCGGGATGCTCGTCTGTCCAGGCTCCTAAATGGTCTCCTTCTATTTTAGGGTGCTGTGTTGACCCAGACGATCGATGTAGATGCAACTGCCCGTGTCAAAATACAGCACACGATCTCCTAACAGTTGCAAAGTTTCGTACAGTTTTAAGCGAGCATGGGCTGTCATGTAAGCCGCAATGATTACATTTCCAAATTCGTCGGCTTCTACAAAGTCCAGTTCTTCTTCATAATTGACCAGGATTAAGTCCTCATAAACGACGTCCACGTGTTTCATGCGTTTGGTTTTTTCGTGATTCATCTGGAAGTAGCGAGAAGGTTCTGTCAAGTTCTCCGTCTTGGGTAAACACGGTCGTTTTGCCATTTTCCCCAACAAACAATTTAACATCACTTTGGCAAACGATCGCCTTTGTTCGTTTTTCTCTACCTGGTCCAAAGTGATGCATTGTTGCTCCCAGTATTTCTTCTTGTTTCAGTTTTAAAAAGGCATTCACGTAGTCTGCGAAAGTGGCGTTTTGATTCTCGTCGCCTCTGCGGTATGTTTCTGTCTTGGGAACGTGATAAATTTCGTACACTTCTAACAGTTGGTATCCTAGGTCCGGAGATTTGAATAATTCCACGTTCCCGTCAAGGCGCGTTCTTCATGTGTATGCTGACAAGGTCGGTCTTGGTTCCACGTTTCAGCACAAGTACGACACAAGGGAAACATCAGTTTTCCCTTGCAATGGTGTGGTTAAACGTAATGGTACAAGTTCGTGGGAGGCAAGATTTTACACTTGATCAATCCTTCGTATTGTCGAATGTTTACCACGTCAATGTGTTCCGTCAGCAATTGATGGTGCCCTGCAGGAAAGTGACAATATTTGCCCACGTACGGATACAGAGAAAACACATCCAATTATTTTATTTCTTCTCCTTTCTCCTCGTCTGCTTGGTACAGCAAACAGGTGGCATTCGTCCGTCCGTTGTACAAACTGCCCCTTGGGTTCAGAGAGTCCACCAGCTTGTAACTTTCCACGATGCGCTTAAACTCGGGATCGGTTTTTAAGCGGTGATTGTACTCGTGTTCCCACATTTCCACCACTTAGTATCCTTGCTCTTCTAACTTCAATCGCCTCTGACAAGCAACCTGGTATAAGTCTTCCATGGTCCGTTGTAAAAACTGATTTGTCGTGTCACGTTGAGGATAACAGATGGGACATCCGTGAAATAAGCAACCGTTAAACTCGTACACGATCTTTTGATTTCCTAAGTCCCAGCCATCCACCGAATACTTTCCGATGGTCTTTTCGCTTCCTCCTTTGCGAGCGTGTTGGATCCATTTGTCTTCCTTGTCGCACAAGTAATGCAGCCAGCGTAGAACTTTGACCGAGTACTGACGTTTGACAAAATTCGTCGTTTGAGGACTTATGACAGCCAAGGTGTTTTCGGGCATGATTCGTTTGCGGTACACTAAGGAACACGCTTTGGCAATGGTGCAGGCTTCTTTCAAAGGGTCGATCCCTCCGTGCTCCATGAACAGTTCTCGAAATTTTCCAAAGCAATGCCGTAAAATGTCCACGTCGGAACAATATTTTAACATTTCTTCCTGAAATTCGAAAAGTTCCGAGACGTGAGCGTGGTACCAAGCGTAGAAAGCTTCTCATTGTTCGGTAAGCATGTTGTCGGGGTCGTAGTAGTGAGCCTCAGGAAAATGGGGTAGAACGACGTGTTGATTGGCTTTTGTATTGAAAAAGTGCGGAAAATAGCCTTTGGCCATTTCCGTCATTCCAAACGTTTTAGGCATTAGGCTCAAAGTCATGGTCAAGTAACTCATCGAAGTTTTAACCTGCACTTGGCCCACTTAAATGGAAATGATTTTGGCTCCGTTCAAAGTCACTTTAGGACGTTTGGTACTTTGTTCCGTATAGTACCTGAGAAGAAATTGTCCTTTGTATCCCGAGAAATTGTGAGCCATCACCGTGGCATAGCGATAACAATCTCCGTAACGTTCGATGTCCTCTTGACTCCACATCTCGTCGATAGGGTTTAAGATCCATTGGGCGAAATAGGTCAGAGTGTTTGGTCCCCGAAAGATTTTTTCACATCCTCCAGGAATCGTGCTACAGTGAGGGCAATGAGTAAAGATAGGCTCTTGGATGCACTTCTCGCACGCTCGGTGAGCCACGCAGAAATTAGGAATGTGAATGCCAGTCTCTTGCATGCATTCAAACTGGAAAGAGATGAAATTGCCTTTTTCTGGTCATCTTCTTCCTCTTCATGTTTGGAATGGTATTTTTGAATGTAGCATTCTTGTTCCAAGTCCACGATTTGGCGACAAATGTGACATCGCGTCTTTCCTGGACATACGTGCGCCTTGGCACTGTTGGTACGTATGCCTTGTCCACAAGTAGGGCACAATCTCAGGAGCTGGCAAGCACATTTCTGCTGTGAATGTTGCGTATTTAGATGTTGTTAGTAACAGGTAGGGCTGACAAACGTGCGCTGACAAGCTAGTCAATGCACTCGTTCTTGTCCTTCGTCCAGATTTTTTAGGCTAAACACCCTGAGCATTTCGATGCACAATCCTTTTGTTGCTCTCGATTGTTATAGCCATAGTCACATTTCTCACAGTAATGATTGTATCCCAGGAATGCAATGATACTGGTGATGGCATCGAAATGTTCATCGTGATGATAGACGTGAATGTGTTTTTCGTCTTTGAAATTTTTGCCTCGAAACAAGAGCGGCCCGCGCACTTCTTGAGGGTGCACTTTCAAGGTGTAGCGTGGAGCCAATACGTCTTGCAATTTTTGCATTTCAGGAATGCCACAAGCGGTATGTTTGGATAGCCCCGCTTGCTATAACAGGAGTTCTGATTCTATTCATTGTTTGGCTCGGCTAGATTTTTTAATAGTTTCCAAGGCTCTTTTCCATTCTGCCGTGTCGTTCTTGTCGGCATACGTTCGTCCCACCACGATGGCACGGGCTAAACGCATCTGCTCTTGAGGGTTGTCAATTCGGACGAGGCTCTTTTTGGTGCTGTGAAGGTCGTCTACTAATAACACCTTTTTGCGTCCTCTCCCTTGGGAAAGAGAAACGTGGTCATGAACAGTGTCTTGTTTCAGTCGGTGATGTGCAACTTGTCGTTGGATCGCTGGACGTGATGAATCGTGTCCATGACTTTGGAAGTGTCACTTCTGCCGGGCTGCTAAACTCGATCCAAACTGGGGACTTCAAACTGTCGTGATGAATGGAAAGTCTCAAGAGATCATATTATTTGGCACCACATTGCCGTTTCAATGTGGTTATCAAAGAATCTAACAAATCGGTGACGAACGCTTCTGCTTTCTCCAACGGTACGTCGGACTTGAGATCTTTAAACTTCACCGTGTACGTGTAGGCCGTGGTTCTAAGATTTGTAGAGGAGCATTTGTCGGTCTCTCGAATGTGAAAGTACGTTTCAGGGTTTACTGGTGGTGATGTCGTACTTTGGTTGGGTGTAAACTCTCTGGGTCTGGATTCTGGCACACTCATCTCATCTTCAAAATCGCTCGCATGAGTTTGAGCCAAGACTTCAGCTACGCGAGGCGATAAATCACGTTTCTTACTCTTACTTTCTTCTCCTTTCTTTACAAAATGATGCGATCGTTTCATCTTGACTGCAAAAGTCAAATGACTACATTCGAAACGCTATGGATCCCTATATATCCATGTCAGACCAGTGTATATATATATATATATATATATATATATATATATATAGTATATATATATATATATATATATATATATATATATATATATATATATATATATATATATATATATATATATATATATATAGCGCTGGTGCCTTCCCTCTCAGTATTCATTTCACCATCAAGCCGACCAGCAAGATGGAAGACCATACACAGATCGAACTTCTGATCAGAGCGTTGCAAGGAGTCATACGAAAGTTTTCTTCAGACAAGCCGACGGACTACTCCCCCTCCTTTCGAGATAAGTCAAGATACTTTCAATATCTGTCCGTCAAAAAAGCAAGACCAGTGTCAAATGAGACAAAAGTCAGGATACCTGTTATCATTGTCAAGAGAAAGGACATTGGTCTTCAGACTGCCCTAAGAAACAACAGGAGCAGGAGGAGGAAGAAGAAGAGGTGCCCTCGGCAAAAGAAGAACCCCGACACGTCCAGAGAGAGAAGACAGAATAGAAAAGAACACGAGAAAAAAGTCAGGAACAAGAGGAGGAAAAAACTGTGAAAGTGAAGAAATTCAAAAAACAGAGAGAGACAAGAGAAGAAGATACAGAAGAAGTCTTTGTACTTTTTAAAAAAGTGTTCTGTTGTGTTGTGACTTTGGATTGTAAACTTTGTACCAGAATAGACCAGACTGAAAAACGTAAGTGTCCCCTGGTTTTGATTGTTTAGAATAAGGGCCTACACTCATGCACTCACACACTTACATCATGGGGTTAAAAAAGGGATTTTGAGTTTTAATTGGTTTTTACCAAAATGAATAATAACTCTTTTCGAAAGAAGTGGGTGGCCCTGAAAAGGGCCGTTGGGTGTTTGTTTTCTTTCAAAGAACACACTCAGGAACGAGAAGCAATCAGCTTTAACTGCCATAAGTCTTTGCCACAGCCAAGGCCTACTTCTGGACTTGCTCCTGTCGACGATTTGGTAGAAATCACTAGGGGTGGTATCTCAGGTGTAGTAACCGAGTGGGACTGTTTTCCTCGGGAAGGTCTTTTTCTCTTGGGTCGTAACAAAGAAGTCTGATACATTTGTTTCAGACTTCTTAACTCTGCCAAAATGTCTAATAGTACCGTTACCGTTTGAGGTTCACTGTTCTCCTTCTCTCCTATACCTTGTTTCTTCTCTGCTTCTTCCTCCTGTCGTTTCCTTCTTTCCTCTTCTTCTTCTCGCTGTTGCTGTTGAAGGAGAAAAGCTCGTTCTGCTTCTTTCTGCTGTTGTAAAAATTTATCCAATTCTTCTTTCTGTCTTTGCTTAAAATCCTCGACCTGTGGTAAAGTAGGAGAAGGTGGTGAAGGTACTGGTACCGGAACAAATTCTTGCGAAGAGAGAAAACCTACTAAATCCCAATTAAAATCGACCTCTTCTGGAAGTAGCCCTGTGCTAACTTTGGTAGCCGCTGCTATGCCATCGCTTCTCGTCTGCACGAACGGTGCACCTCAATTCATTGTCTTCTTTGTTTCCATTAGGTTTCAAAAAACATTGTCGCATCGATTCACTGCGCACAGACGCTAGCGCACCTATATAGGGAATGTGACGTCACAAGTAGCTTTCTTCGGATTGGAAGACAGACTCCGCGAAGTGACTGAATTTTGTAACGCGTGTTGGGATTTTTCAACAATTTCAATCGGTTTCGATCCGGTCTTTCACTATAAATAAATGCGGTTCACTTCATTCTCTTCATCTGTTCTAGTCACAAGATGTGGACAAATGTTGAATCCTCTACTATCGTATCGTCGATGCAGTTACGTATGGACTTACCCATGTATGTTAAATCATCATGGAGCATGATCCGGATCACTGATACGACTGTTTGGAAAAGAAGATGCTATGTGGAGAGCTGTCTGAAGCGTGTCCTCATCTACGGTCCAGAGGTTAGACAAAGTTTGAGAAAGAGAAGAAGATCATTGAGATGTCCTCTATTTTAACGGAATGGTGCTAATGAAAAAATCCAAAGGCCCTTTTCAGGGCCACTTTCGTATGCCTCGAAAAGATAGTTATTCTTTCTTGCCTAAAAACATTTAGTCGATTGTATATTTCATGCTTGACTCTCAAAAGCATTATTCTCTTACCTAAATTTTTTTAGTTGGTTCTATAATTTGGGTATGATAGATTGATGTTCATCAATCTATGGTTGTGTTGTATATGTCTCAGTCTATTTTGTATTTATCCCTACCTAGAGTGGTTGCCGCGTGTATTCAGGTCAGCCACTTGCCACATGGTTGCAAGTGTCCAGTAACATGACGTCATCCCACCTGTTCCATTCTTATTATTCCTATACAAAATTCCCATTGTCCGTAAACGTGCCCAGGGTTTTGATTTTGTCCGTATAAATCTTGTCTGTAAACGTGCCCAGGGGTGTCTGTAATGTATTTTCCCATTGTCCGTAGAGCGCCCCCATAAACAACTGAGACATTTTATATTTTTATGTAGAAAATGGTAATAAAATATAAAGCTGTGTTTCTACACATAATGCTTCATGAATGAGAATGAATGTTTATATTCAATAACAGCTGAATTTATATCAAATACATTTATATTTGTTTTTCAGCTTGTTTGTTTCTTTATTCGTTTGTTGTTATTAATGTGTTTGCCAGTCTATGTCATCAGAACAATTAGGATACTATATATTTTTACCTTGATAATTCTTGGTCGAGTTATATGTCGTATGTAATAAAGTATTTGCATTCTGGGCGTCACTCTACCTCGCTCACTTAGTTCGCGACGCACAAAATCGTAGGTCTCTGTCTGGGAAAAAAAATCTCTGAGTGGGGAGTTTAAGTAATAATTTAGCGTTGTTATTAACTTTGTCTTGCAGGAGGGGATTGTGCATATTTTAATGACAATAAGATTATTTTTGGCTGAGTAGGGTAGCATAGTGTGTGAACAAGTTCTTATTGTGGGTTATATGTGTTGGCTAACTGAAAATTAGTTTTGTGTCGTGAGGTCCTATATTATAATTTCCAATTCCATGAAATTAGGAGATACTAAAATAAATTTCATGGATTTCACTCAAGCTGCTTTTGAATGGCGATAGAAAGTCAGACTAACCTACGATGTTCTGACTTTTGATAAACACAATAAGCTTTGAAAGCGTGTTCCTTCCATTAGAAATGATATACATGTGTGTTTATGAGTTTGAAATTTCGTTCAAGAAATCAAATACAATGTTGACATAGAGCAAAATCAAGGGAAGTAGTATAAAAGTGGAGTATTTGCCTTTTTGTCCACCCGTCCTCGCATCTGCTCCACAAGGCAATATAGCACACAAACGAGCGTCGCCTGTTAATCGCTTTTAATTTTATCAGCGGGGTGAAAGCACACCCCTTACACGTGACGTGACGTATATGAACCAATAATGGGGGGGGGCTGTAGAGTCTCGTCACGATGGAAATGGCTCCAAAAAGAACGAAACCCGCCATTTCATACTTCCTACTACTCTCCTGTGATTGTAGAAACGAAATCTTGCAAGTGTACTTATTCAGGCAAGCATATGGTAGCGATTAATAAACACACTGGAATATTGATATTTCCTGCGATTGTGTTATATACTCGTCTAGCACCCTTTTCACCTACCAGCGCGTTTTGCATCTATCGATAGTCTTTGCCCAATGACTGTTACCCTAACAAGTGCATTTTTGTTGAATTTTAGACAACCAGATTAGTCTTTTGCTGCAAGCCGAGTCAATGTTGGCTTAACATAATTAACAGAGAATGTAACTGGGGTGTATGCCACCATCTATCAATTTATATCTGACTCTTAATAAGGTTATCTTGTAGTGTGTACGAGGATATGGTAACGCCGTTTTGACGCACATATTCATCTACGAAAGGAACGAACTTGTTATCCATCTTATCATCCGCTGCTGTTGATCCAATACCCCATTGGTAGATTCTGCGTCCTCACCACCGCGGTCAGATTCCATCACGTATATAGTAATCAAAATATCTGATCTTAAACCCCAAAAGCAAAGACTCTTAAATACCCCTTTGGGTAAACGTGTATTCCTTTGAAATCAATTTCATCTCAGGCAACTAATGATGCTGAAAATGCAACTTTGAAAAGATTTGTAGCTTCACTGTCCGTATTGGAATTCATATATAATAATCCTTTGTAAAACAAAAAAGAAAACCAAAACAAAGACCAATATGTTTCCTATCATGTTTCTACACTTCTATTTTATCTCACGTATTTTTATTTCCACTTATGATAGACATGTGTCATCCGGAATCGTGCACATTCGGTAATTTCTAAGTTGTCAAATATCATTGTACTGTGTGCCTAGTCCTTATCTCGCACTGTATATTGAAACGCCAAAAGATGTATTTTGGTGCCGTAAGGCCATGTTGGTTACTTATTTCCAACTAAATTGTCCTGCAATAAATAGCAGTTGGTGTGTGGGTGTCTGTTGTATGTGCGAGAAATTACAATCTTGAACACTGCATAAATGATAGCAAACGTTAGAGATAACACAGGCATCCACAATGTTAACGCTTCTAATATAACTTTGCCTGCATCCGCGTTAAGCCAAAATCCAAGCTGGAGTTGTTTTTATTTCGGAAACAAAGTGACTGTATGTTTAGATTAACAAATCTTCTTGGTAACATCTCTGCAGAATCTAAAAATATGACTGAAGGGAATAGAAAACGAAAACCCCAGTGAAGTACCAATTAGTTGTAAATTCATAATTAAAATCGGGATTAGAAAACGGTATTTTTTCTACAGCAGCATTTTGAGGTCGTCTACGTATGTGCTGTCCATGATCTGAATGATCAGTAACAATCCTTAACAAACACCATTGTTTGGTCAGCTGTTCTCGTGTAATTGTCACTGTGTTTGGCGAGTCCGAGAATCGTCGTGGCTTCATTAACTTTGTCCAGAATGGATTCGATTTTGGTTCCATTGATATAATAACGTACAGGTTTAAACAATACCATGATACCGTTGTTAACAAGTCTTACTATGGTATTTGCATCGCAGTTTGCATTGTTCTCCCATAAAAGGTTTCCCCCAACTTTCAAAAATGTCCAACATAGAAGGAAAACACTAGACGTATATTATACTTGCAATTTTATTTTTAATTGATTAGGATCCCTGGCTGGATATGAGTAGTACTAGAAATCTCTTTTGTTTCCATCCACTAATACAGATGCTCCCTTATAAAATGATGGATCAAACATATCCTTTAACTGAGTCATTGCGAAAACATCTAGTTTTCGCTTATACATTATTGATTTTCTTTTTACCAACTACGTCCAAATTCACCCCTATTACCATACAGAATATCGCTTAATCTGACAATCATTGTTGAGCGGCTTCGTTAATCACTTTACGAACTGCAGGCGGCATTGATACTATCGATGGTAACATAACTGGAGCTTTTGATGATGGTGCTCGTTCTAGCAATCGCTCCATTCAGTCTCGAAGCGACAGAGCAGCCAGCCAGCCCAGTTGTTCTATTCCATCTACAACGGCACTGTTAATACTGTCTACAGCTTGTATTGTAACTTGCTTAGCGATGGGTTAAGCTGGCGATGATACTGCCGTGAGTGCTTTTGATGTAAATAATCCATGAACAACATCACCGAGCTCATTTTCATAATATTGCATATACACAGGTTTTCGTATTCAACTATGCGAATAGGTTTCACATGTCCAGGCAGAATACCATTCTTTTTGTTATTAAATGTTAGGTAGATCTATAATGTACAGTTGTATTCAGTTGGTTATTCAATATTGCACCGCGCTGACCAACAACGTGCCAGTCTTGGTCCACAACAGAAAAATGAATATTGATCAGCCGATGATGGTGGCATTTAAGATACACAGGTGCTGCGGTGTAATCGATAGTTAGTCACGTGGTTCCACAGTTGGTGAGAACTCAAACAGTATGTAACTTTGTACAATTACGACTGTCGTTTCATACCAGCTTTCATAACTGCCACTGGTACATTACAAGTTAAATTAACCTGGGTCGTTGAGGTAATTCTAGCATTATCAGGTGTGATACGATATCCCACACGTAAAACTCGTTTTGATCTTAAATCTGTCAGAAAAAACCTAACACTAATTTCAGTGACGACCGTGCAATGTCAACAGGATACGTTTGTGATTATACGGCACTGACAAAATTGCTTTGTCCAATCCACTTTTTGTATGCCCACTCGGGCGAGAGTTGTTAAATGTAACAACGATGATTATTCGTTGGCAGTTCGTTTTCCAGCATATGCTCAGTTAGTTGCCTTTCGTTTGGTAATCGTGTAGGATCGCAATAGATTTATTGTCCGTGCTGGTCCTTTAAATATGTTATATTTTATTCTTTTAAGATTAATTTATATTCGGGTGATTTATTTTCCTTTGGATGATGCATAAGCGCCTCATCTTTGACTTCATTCATTTCCCCCGGCTGTGTGATAGTCTCTGAAGTTGCTCTTGTTGCTTTTTTAGTACCTTTGGTGCATTTAACTATTTTACTGCCTGGTCGCTATTCATATTCTGTCCCAGTTAGCTCGGCCACCTCTTCCTCTGTAGCTTTTGATGTCCATTATAATATCCTCGGCAAGTTCGCCTAATTATGTTGTGGGCTTAATCAGTGGGGCAAATGTTTATTCAGTTCCTGATGTGAGATCTTCTCGAACAGTTTGTTGCGACTGTAACATATCTTTGACTTACTCGTGGCCTTCTACCACAACCTGAAACAGTTGTAGGTCTTGCTGACAGCTTCACGGCGTCGCCATTGGTGTTTTTATATGGTATCACTGCAGGACAATTTTTAATAGTTAAATCAATGGTGAAAAACTATCATGCCCTTTGTGACTCGCGCAACCATGTCACCAAATTTATCTCGGCGTATTCGGCGGTGCACCAAATCCAATGAATACTTCCACGTTTATGTGCATCAATACCACGAAATATCTTCAACATGATACAGTTGTCACGAATTACTTTCGGCACATGCACATGCCGTTGAGCCAAATAAATAACGTCCGTATTTTTGTGCCAGCCTCATGAAAATATTTGTGCTTGATTATCGTTCATTTCAAGCATATCTAATCGAACACCACAATATTGTTTTTATTTGCATCCAAATTATTTTCGGTAGGGGCTTCGTCAGTGATGGAAACGAAATCGACGAATACGTCACCATTTCTCAATGATCTTTCACTGCGCGTTTTGAACATGAACACCTTTTGAAACATTATAACATGGTTGATCACCAGCCGATGGTGCAATCACGTACAATCGGTTCGATGTTAACCATTGTACGACTATATTTTGTACCAGTTGTTTTTCTTGATCCAGCATGAAGAATTGACAGCGCAGAAACTGAATTTGACAAGACGGTTCCAATACGGGAAAAATCAGTGGCGGAAAAACCATGATTTTATCAAGAACGTCTTCCAATTTTCTTTTGAGTGACGCCATTGAATAATACAGTACTTATTTATACGATATTATGTTCGATGTCACCCAAAAGAATTACTTAAGTCCAACTCGAGTTTAGACCAGAAAGGACAACCAGCATTACTGAAGCTATTGTTCCATGTGGAGCAAACAATTTGACCATAATGAGACAAATCTAAAACGGCTGATAAATAAATGTCGGCGACGGTGATATCGCGGCTGCGTTAACAAAGCCACAGGGGACAATGGAGTAGATATCTAGCGAAGAGAACCCTCCTGGCTACAATTAATAGCATAGCAATACAGATGACTAGTTTTGTCAGAATTAGTCTTAAATGTTTTGCTGTTAACGACTGTAAATCCATCCTCAAAGATTTGTCTCGATCAATGACTGAGCCGGCAGTGAGCATATGTATTGCTCACAATCACGGACTAGACAGACTAGATTTTGTTTACGCAGATCCTCCATGGTTTGCCAAATACGACATTATTAATGAGCTTAAAAAAGTCCTCTTCAACTTCATTGGTGACCTTTGTGCGTAGGCCCGTATTCAACTGAATGTATACATCAATCATGCTTGCTGAAGAAATTCAAGCATTCGATGCATCTTAGTTACAGGCATACCGAATCGCAGATACAACTGCATATTTCGCACATGTAATTAAATAATTGTATTTAGTCCGAGGACAATGTATCAGCATGGTGCATTGACTGTATTTGCGGCCTCACTCTTCGACTATCGCGCACTGATACGGGGACAACCATGAACAGGACACCGACAACACTTCTGGAGCCAGTGGATAATTGTTGTGTGTCTCATGTTAATACTCGAGATATTTCAGTTCAACATCAAAGAACTGTTCGTGGTCACCGTTGACGTTGATCATGCATGTGTTTTTGTAGATCAGTGTATGCCATATCGATTTACTGAAATCCACCAAGGAAACTGGCTGAATCATCACCCACCAATAGCTTGGTCATACACTTCCACGTTTGGGGTGTTCCTCTTAGCGTATCTGTGATTTCAAATGGATATTGCTCGATAATCAGACGCTAATCAATGTCAGTGAGCAATTCAAGCTTGATTTTGGTTTTGGACAATAATGCATTCCAGCCCATAGCAGGTTACGAGAAGTAATGTACACATGCATGGCAGTATCACAAATATTTCTCAAACACATCATCGAGAAAGAGCCCATCAGTGTGAAGATACAGATCGTGATAGTCACCGAGGTTCTTTGTAACAAAATGCAGACCAAACTTGATTTACATGTTCTTAATTTTCTTCTGAAATACCTTTACTTGACAGTAATGAATTAAACGCTTGAGTTTCTGCAAATCTGTTCCAGTTGTTCACGTACTCTTATGGATACACACATTTTATTTGCGTCAGCACGTCTGAATCGGTTGATCAGTATCAACGAGTGATTTTGATTATTTCGGCCAACAGAGTGATCGCTAACGTGCCCAGGACATATTCATAAACTGTATCTAATCGATAAGCTGCAATTCTCCCAGCCTGAACGTCATGTATTTTTCCATGGTGTTGGCAATCACGCTTATATGAGGTTTTGATACCGTGTCTACTACTTGCATTATTAAATGGCCATCATATCCACGCAAGTTATGCACCACAGGGATTGTTGTTTCGTTGAGGTAAATTCTTAACTGCAAATTTACATGAGTTGTGTGCGAGACTGCAGTGATGTGACAGTGATCACGAAATTTGAAACCGGGAGCAACAGTTTCACTAGTCGTAGGACCTTGCTCTTTATCGATGGAAGGACTTTGCCCTTCAGTGAAACCTTTGTTACAAATGCAGCAGTGAGTGGCTGTCGAAAATTCATATATATTATCATCTGTTATAATTGTGACAGCTGGTGAGTAGAGCTGCTACCGGATTCATTTTGCTGCAACTTCTATCTATCTGAGAAATATCGCAACTGTGTTCAGAGCACTAGCGCTCTGGACATGATAAAGTATTGGTGGCTTTGTTATGCCATCGCTTCATACGACTACGTAACGGAACCCGCGAGGAATTTGTTCAGCAGCTTGCACTGGTTGATCGATAACATCGCATTTGTGTCTTTGCTAACAGAGCTGCCCAAATTATCTTCTATGAAAACAGCTTTCTAATGAAACATATAGGCATTCAAAATCTGTGTAGATAATATACGGGACTATCATCTTTCGTTATACTGCAGTAAATAGGGTTTTTTCCAGGCTCTTAATTATGCGCTGTGGTTTTTCACCAATACCACTGCAGTCAAAATCATGACAGGTGTGCAGTTTCGGGGTGTTAAACACATGCATGCTATGTCAACATGGATATTGTTACCCCTGTGATTCATGTGTCCGTTTAGTAGTCGAGCAATATTCTTTACGTATTCTATATCGATTCTTATTTTGATAATGATTCTGATTATTTCATTTCACTCATCAGCAACAACTCAAACTGAGATGACCCGTGTTGTCCGTGTGGAGATAATGCCAGCGGATAAAAGCGTTTTGTTATAACTGAACATATTAACTGAACATATTAACATTGATACTTGAGATAGGTCTTTCGTATTTTGTCGTTGTAGCTTTGGTTACCTGCTCGGGAGATTTAATATCACCAAAGTTTAGTTTACCCAGGTGTTGCAAGCTTTTTGGGGGAGGTCTTGATTGTCGTTGACTGGATATAGCACCGAAGAAAATATATTCAAAACATTTGTTTTCAAAGTATTTTGCCTGCATAACTGACATTAACAGAACCCACTTCGGTGTTGCTATGTAGCAGAATCAACAAAAAGGACGATACGGCTAGAGATGACCTCGACTGACGCACATCTTTCTAAAGTTCAACCCGATCCTGTATTAGTGTAGTTCTCCAGCGTTTCAAGAACATTGTCAATGCCCCTCTGAACTTCATCATTGATGGCGCTGCTGTCTGTGCAGTTCATGGCACCACTGTGAATCCACTGTGTAGTAGTTCCAAATCCATGCACGACTACGTGGCATAATCAGATGCGTACTAAGGGCAATGTATCCTTTAACGCCAGTGTGTGCAAAGCTTTATAACACTGGTACGATTCCAGGAATCATATTTTTAAATAGCTGTTATAGCGCCATTGCCTGGTGTATATTTGCCACGTGATTTTCCGATTAGCCACCACGTGTTTGAAATTTGAATTCTGGTGCATGTGATTGTTCTGTGTTTGAACGAACATACTCATGACCAATCCAGATGAAACCAAGGACACACTTTATGAAGAACTCCACTCTGTCAGAACCTCTATTCCCAAATCAAACAAGATCATCATCCTTGGTGAGCTCAATGCAAGAGTCGGAACTGATAACATCTCCTATGAAGTGGTCATTGGAAAGTATAACTTCGGTCACTGCAACAGCAATAGTCTTCTATTGCTTCAGACCTCCGCAGAACTGCTCATCACCAACACCGTCTTTCGCCTCCATACGTGGACAACATGGATGCATCCCCGATCTAAGCACTGACATCTCATTGACTACGTGATAGTCAGGAAGAGGAATAGGCAGGATGTACGGGTGACCACGTCCATGAGCAGTGCAGAATGCTGGACTGACCACCGCCTTGTAGTCTCCAAGCCAAACTTCCGTATCCAACCTAAAAGACGCCCGCAAGGCAAGAAGATTCCACAACGGCTGAACATCGCCAAGCCGAAGACCTCGAACGCCAAAACGACCTTTATCAGCACTGTAGAAACACATCTTCAATCCGTCGCTCTTGGCACTCAGAATGTGGAGGCAGCCTGAGAGACTCCTTGAGTTTGTCTACAAGATCGCTACAGAGATCTTAGAGCCTTCCCCCAGAAAGTACAATGACTGGTTTGATGGGAATTGCGCAAACACTAGACAGCAGTTGGATGAAAATCATCGCCTCCACAATGCATACCTAAATGATCCAAAATCCACCTCAAGGAAAGATACTTTAAATGACATCCGTAGGACTTTTCAACGGAACCTCCGGCAGATGAAGGACTACTGGCTGAGTAAAAAAGCTGATGATATGCAACGCCACGCTGTCAAGCATGATATGAAGAGGCTTTGTCATACGCTGAGTCTGTGGCCCATCATGATTAGGATCATCCGCTCTCCTTAGTTCTGATGGGAACACGCTGATCACAGACAAAGAGAAGCTCCTCGAAAGGTGGGCTGAGCACTTCAACTGTGTCCTGAACCGCCCAACATCCATCAGTGCTGAAGCTATTGATCGGCTGCCAAAGTACAAGTACATGCAAGCAATACGTATGCTAGTGGCAAGGCTCCTTGCTTCAACTCAATCCCAGCAAAGATATACAATGAAGGCGATGCAGCTCTGACTCAAAACCTCCATCAGTTATAAACAAATGAACAAGAACACTCAGTCAATAAGGAAGATGTTTGTTTTAACCCCATTTAAAAAAGAAATACGCCAATGAACAGTGTGATAATACTACTATTTTTGGCTTCATTGCTATACTCAGCATTTAGTGTGAGACCGTTTGTGTGTTAGACGAAGTAAATTTCTCGCATGTGTTTCATCTCATGTGGCGCAAAGAGACTATCTTACAAAAATTTAAGGATGATGCTGTTATACAGCTGTATAAACGCAAAGGAAATATGCCGGCTTATGACAACTACATAGATATATATTTGTTCTCCATGGCAGGCAAGCCAGGATTATCTTTATCCGTCTCAAATCACACCTTGATGATGGAATGCTGCCAGAAAGCCAGTGTGGATTCCGAAACGAGCGTGGAACCATCGACATTGTGTTCGCTGCAAGCCAGTTGCAACTCAAAAGCCAAGACCAGAATACCGACCATTGCTCTACCTATGTCAACCTGACCAAGGCCTTCGACACTGTTAGCAGAAATGGCCTGTGAAAGGTCATGGCCAAGTATGGATGCCCAAGGAAATGTATAACATGGTGCGGAAATTCCACGACGGTATGGAAGAAAGAGTCCGGAACAACGGTGAGACATCAGATCCCGTTCCTGTCTCAAACGAAGTAAAGCAGGGCTTTGTACGGGAGCCAACACTTTTTAGTCTCATGTTCTCAGCCATGTTTTTCGATGCCTTCAGAGATTGTACCGTGGGAGTCAGCATTAGATAACAAACTGTTCAAACTAAGGAAAAACTAAGGTCACAACATACATCATCAGAGGCTTTATATTTGCTGATGACTGCGTCCTCAACTGTCACGCAGCGTCGACAAGTTCTCTGATGCTTGCACAAATATCGGCCTTATAACAAGCACAAAGAAGAGTGAAATAATGTATCAGCCAGTCCCACGAAAACCGTATGCTGAGTCAAAAATCACAGTCAGCGGCCTCAAACTGAGCGCAGTCAACAGGTTTACTTATCTTGGCAGCACTCTGTCCCAGAACGTCGTAATCGATGGCCAAATTAATGCCACGATTGCAAAGGCCAGTACAGCCTTCGGCAAAATACAAGTTACGTTCTGGCCCAGAAGAGGCATTAGTCTTCAGACAAACTTGACAGTGTACAGAACGATAGTTCTCCTTGTGTTATTATATGAATGCAAAACCTGGTCAGTGTACCAGCACCATTGAACCACCTCCACACTACCTGCCTCAGAAGACTTGTAAACATCAAAAGGCAAGACAGGATTCCGGATACTGAATTCCTTGCCCAAGCAAGCCTTCTCAGTATCTACACCATCTTGATGCGTTCACTGTTGCGATGAGCAGGCCATGTAGTTATCATTGCCAGACCACCGGCTTCCAAAGAAACTCTTTTATAGCTAGATTGAACAAGGTAAACGCATCAAAGGAGACAATACAAAATGATACAATGATACCCTGAAGACGTTACACTAGTGAGATAGTTAAATATTTGGTAGGTGTCAAACTGTCTCTTAGTTTGTGACGGTAGGCTTTTGCGAGTGATATGGGAAGTGCTAGTGAGTGGGTATTGGTTGCATATATGTTGGGCTTTGAAAGAGACCCTGGACGTTAAGGGATTCACATTCACCCTTTATTTACTCATTTTATAACAGATAAAAGACGCAAAGATGCAGGAGTAATATGTGCTAACAAGAAAAACTTTGTAATTACAAACACAATCATTGGCAGTGAAATTATATTTCTGTGGTAGTAGCAGTGTATTTTATTAGGAATGTGTTGAAAGAAAGCAAGATCATTTAGTTATGGCTTGTTTCCTGATCAAATACGAGGGTCGATACCAGGCGCTGTTACTTCATTTATATATGACATGCAATGTTTATAATGAGAATTCTTCTTGGATTATGTGTTTGTATGAACAGATTCAAATGTATGTTTTCTAGGGGAGATGTTTGACAAAGTTATTTTTAATCTAATATTTGTTTTCTGTTTAAATTTTGAGTGAGTCCTGTCATGCTTATATGGAGCATTAAAATATGAGATTATCCCACCAGAATAAGGGGGTGGGGATATCATGCATACATAGAACATGGAAAGATGCCAGTTAATATATAAAATAGGCACATGAATGGTTTATCAAAGCATAAAGGAGGCAAAATTGTATCATTGTTTGAGTTGAGGTCAAACTTATTTAGTCAACAAGTTCTCTCCAGTGATTATAGTGTTATGTATATCTATATTTTGCAACTAACTTTTTTCCATGATTGTACATTGTACTTTAAGTTTATGGTCTTTTGTAAACAAAATATTGCCATAGCTTTTAGAATTTAAGGCCTAAATGTATTTGCGAGTCTATCATGATCTTGAAGGGAACTTGTTGACAACTTGATGGAATGCTCAACTAGAACTGACCCTCATTTAATTACGTCTAGGACATTACTTTGCGCTATAGATCAGGTCGTAGTTTGTATTTAATTAGAGATTGTGTAAACAAAGTCTTTATTGCTATCATAAGACGAGGCTTCGTAATCATTTTAGTTGTGTTCAAATATAATTTAAGAGAAATCATATATTTAAATTATTCATTGGAATTGCAAATGACTCTATGACTCCTTGACGGAAACACTATGTGTTACGGAGATTTTATTCAAAAAAATTCTTGATTATATCAAGATATTCAAGACTGTTGTAATTTATTTGGAGCATTCGTTTAGACCTATGATAGGACACTTAGGCTTATTTGGGATTTAATTCACGGCATTTTATATGTCGTTTGAATTATCACTTTGAATTCCACAAAATAACTTATGTTTAGTCAATCATCTAGGAGAATGAATTATCGACATCTTCTGATCGGTTAATATCAGACTCAGAGTTGACATTAACAGTCATGGAGCAGTCGTCAGAATATAGCAGATTACGAATAGTTATCACCTCTGATATAGTCATCGCCCGTAGTTTTCTCGGACTGAACAGCTTGTAGTCGGTCTGGAATCTAATGTCTATCCCCGAGTTATAGTCAAAGAAGGTATCAGTAAGAATAGTGTGGAACATCCAACAGAAGAGGACTGTGGCCAATAGCAGTCTTGGTTGACTTCAGTGGTGACTGGAAATGAAATAGATGACTGGCCGCCATCCACAACACTAGCAAGCATACCATAATGGTATTGCTGACCCATCGTGATGAATTTCTCCTGGCAACTTAATTGTGCCAATATCTACCAAAGGACCCCATGTCTGAGAACGTCAAAGGTTTCAACTTCTAAGTGTGTCAAGTGCTTCTGTCGGGTCGATGAATTTCGTTAAGAGGATGGAGTTTTGTTCATGGCATTTCTCCTGGAGCTGGCGAGTTGAAAACTTCATATCTCTTGTCCTCGCCCTTTAATGTAGCCATACTGGTTCTCTCATAGGAGCCCTTCATTGATGTGATACACAAGACGATTCAGCGAAATGTTGGCAATGATTTGGCCGGGATTTTTACAGCAAGGAGATAACTGAATGTTTGCCGCAGTATTGTCTGGAGCCGTTCTACTTGCACAAGTTTACGACAGATGCATCATTGTACTCCTGGATAGAACTTTTTGAGTCCACAATGATTAAAAGGGTTCATTTGGTTTTTGTGTCATGTGCGTTGCAAATTGTCTATTAGTGTATCATCTGTTCAAGGTGCTTTGCCACTCGGCAGCAGTTAGATTAATTTCACAGCTTCAGTCAGTTCTGGTAGATCAGCAGATTTATGTAGATTTCCATTTGGAACAGTGGATCAATTACCTACTGGCAAATAGATGATTGTGGATTGA